>APFE030299915.1:145804-188713 GCA_000404065.3 Pinus taeda
TCGAGCAGAAAGGCAGCACAAATCTTCAGAGGGAGATCTGTATTTTGTTGAGGAGAAGTCAAAATTCAGTGCCAGAAACTAGAGGGGGAGCCCGAAGGCCAGGAGGATCAATTTTCTAGATAGTAGTGGATCAGTTAGTGAGAGAGACGCTAGTCTAAGCTAGGTGACGCAGATCTGTGTAGGTTGACGCAGGGCAACGTAGAGGCAACTCATCTTGGCCCAAGATCAGTGTTGGATCACTGATGGGAGTGAGATTTTTCTCACTAGATATCATGTGATTTATTTCTCTGTATGGAAAGCTAGATTTGAGCTTCCATAGATATTTACTCAGATTTAATACTGCATAATAAATAAAACCCTCAGCTATTACACCAGTTTTCCCATGTTGGGTTTTTCCAGGGACATTAGTCCAAAAATAACAATGTTATTTATGTGTGTGTGATTCTATTCTTCCAACATTATTTTTCTTCCGCAATATTGTATTTGTGAAGGCTGCAGTGTATTAGTTTCGATATTTACCGTAGAACATAGTAAACAATTTGTTCAGTTATTTAACAAATAGAAGAAACTAAATCAATTGTTGTAGTAGGATTTGGGGTTTCCAAATTTTCACACATCGTACTCAAC
The DNA here is from genome assembly GCA_000404065.3 of Pinus taeda. Taxonomy (NCBI): domain Eukaryota; kingdom Viridiplantae; phylum Streptophyta; class Pinopsida; order Pinales; family Pinaceae; genus Pinus; species Pinus taeda. The sequence continues at coordinate 146,432 of APFE030299915.1, forward strand.
CTTGGTCACGCTATGAAATTCTCATCCAAGATATCATTACAGATCTCATACTAAGGCAACATCCAAATGTGCTCATCTCATCAATAACGATCTTAATAATCATCAATACACTGAAGTGGTCACATATCATAGGAGCATCGTTCCATGCAAGTAATTTTAAGGATGTTAGGCAACAACTCAATGTGAATGAAGTGGCTCAATCATGAATCAACAGGTTCTATGCACATCATATATATATATGGATGGATGTTCAAAATGAAACATAAATGCTTCAATCAATATTCGGTTGCCAATTCAAGTCCAACAATATCTATTCACAACTTCTTGAAATCCAATCAGAGTGTCCAAGGATTTGCATTTCCAGTTTCCAGTACTTCTTCAATAGCTTCACAATATAGATTTTATTTTCCTAGCTTCAGAAATCGATTCATCATTCCATGAATTCAGTATTTCAAACTTCATAAGCCATCTCCCTCTTACTTAGATCATCAAAGGATCATTTCCTGTCAAGAGTAGACCATCAGTATACAAAACCAAATTAAAAAATCAAAGTCATACCTTGGAACACTTCTAAAGTAGAGGTTTGGTTCAACACGTAATCTTGGCTTCACCAGATAACTGTCAATGCAGGCATATCTAGATCGAGGAGCTTGCTTCATATAGTGCTCTCTACAAACATAATACTTTTCTAAACCAATATGCTCAGACTCACAATATTGTACAATCAAATCAACTAAGTCAGCTTATCAAAGTTTATATGCCAGATTAGAACCAATATCAAGATCATCATAATATCAGAGTATTGGATTCTTTAGATCAAGGAACAGGTAGAGCTCTCATCAATTCATGACTTCATCTATTATCATGCCACAAGTTGTCATAAGAAATATCAATCCAAATTTCATCAAGTCTTCCTCATTATCGTAATATAAGTCACTGGATGCAAATGCATACACAAAGGATAAGTCATGCACGTTCCAACCATTCACGGAGATAGCTTAATGTTGAACCACAACTATCAATACTTCAACCAATGTGTTGAGAATGAGGAGTCCAATACAAAACCATTATCAAATACCAATATTAGAAATTGTAAGTTCATATATCATTCTCATCAAGGCAAACATCAGTGGTCAAATCAAAACATTAGTTATAAGGTCAAATCCCAAATTTTCTATCATAGAGAGATCTATAGTCCAACATATATCTCAACATTAAGTCAAAGTTCTAGGTAATTATCAAGCATCATGTCAAAACTCCAAACACTGCTCATCTATATCAATCAACCAAATCATGTCAAACTCTTGTAGTACAAACTTATATGCATATCTTGGTCACCTGAAAACACAGATTCAGTATATATATTCATATTATAGCAAAATTCAAACTTTCTAGCTCATAGATCTTTCTGATGTTTGCTCCACATCTATAAAATTGACATCCTTCAGGTGAGAATATGGTCTCATGCACAAAACTTCATTTTTGTGTCCAACAGGCATAGTTGCACCCATAGGCCTTCTCTGCGAGCGGTTGGGAGAATCTAGTTGCACCCTTGACCTCATTCCATCTGGTTGAGAGGCTACAATCACACCTGTGAGCCTGATTTCATGTGACTGAGGCTTAAAGCAAGGGAAAACTCTATCTCCTTAGATCATAACTTCATTGCAAATCAACAATGTCAGATGTTTGTCTTATTTATGCCCATAAATAATACTTTATTAGTAAAGAACATATAATGATAATAGGAGAAGGGATATTATGGAGAGGTTATCCCTCTGAATGGGAATCCACTTCAGTCATCTTCATTCATGCCATCAACCTGTCTATAATACTATCATACACCATCAGATTTATTAGATCATAAATTTAGACACATTCATGATGGTTAGCATTGGCTACTTCACCATTACATCATGACATCAATCTTTCATCAAGGGTTAGTGTCAAATAGCTAATAGGAGCATATTTCAAGAGTCATGATCACAACATCACTTCTTTGTCACACAAATCAATCCATAAAGTCAGGGAATTCAACTTTACCATATGCCATAATTACTATGCACATCAAAGCATAACCATGGTCAATAAAAAGATCTTTATTATCAATCTCATTTTTATACTTCTATCATCATGGTTGCCATGCATTTCACAAACAAATAGTGTCAAATTACCATCTACTAGAATTAAGGTGCTAACCTTCTTTATGGGATCAATGTATCCAAAATGATAGATGCTAGCCAAACATCAAGTATGCCACTATATCAAAGATCAACATTAAGTAGCCTCATATAATCAAGAGGTTCACTATGTAAGATACTTTTTCAACATCGAGTGCACCATTTCATCATAAGAATCATGAATTCAAATCACTTTCATATGCATGCATGAACCATTTGAGAAGGAGACATTCTCATCATTCATTAGGGCTTATCTTGCCATTACAACTGAAACATAACATTGAAACAATATACCATGCATACCTTGTAGTATTCAAATACTTGTGCATCTTTTCATTTGACATAGGAAACTTGTAGCACTTTGTCATCTTTTCATAAGTTGCCTTTTTACCTTCTCCAGTTCTAGCTTTTCTTTCTTGCATCTCAAATGATTCTCAAGAAGGATCCTCTTGTTACATCTCATCAAGGAGGTTTGAAACATCCAAATGCCCAAATATACATGCAGAAAGTATAAGTAATGATAAAAACAATAATAAGATCTATAAGTCTAGACAAAAGTAAAGATATAAAGGAGCATCAGAAATCAAGAGATACTTATCTTCAATGAGATGTGATACTCTCCCTCTTGAACCAACCTTCAAGAGCCATTATTGTCTATTGTCCACATAACAATGTTGCCTTCAATCAACTTTATCAACAACTATGCCTACTAGAGACTATTCCATTTAGGGCTTCATCAAATCTGACACAAGTGCTTGAGCATCTTCACATTGACCATGCAAGGTTTTATATCTCAAATTTTTTCCTTAAACTAGGGTTTATCTCAAACCCTAACCTCATAATATCCATCAAATTTTGATACACAAATTGCCTATGGTTTTATTCAAACCCTAGAATTCTTTTAGGTCTCCTCCATCTTCTCTTTCTTCCATCAAAGGTGTCGCCATGGGGGTGATCTCCATGACTTTTCTTCAGCCCAACTCTGAAACCATGTTAATTTTTCATAAGGCTATATTATTCTTTGCTTTGATAATTGCATTTCTTCATTAACACATTAAGTTCACCCCATAACATCATAACATTATTCATATTTACATCATTATTCATCATCATATGCAACTATGTAGAAATAAAAATATCATCATCATCAATGTAACGAAACATAAAGGAACAATAGAAGAAAATAATTCACACATAGAGACACCAGGATTGGTCAGAGACCAGGGAAAAACCCACTACGGGGAAAACCCTTGAAAATTCTTCTTCTTAGATTGTCATCAAATAATTAAGCAAAGGAAAGTACAATGATCCATATATTCATCTATGAAACTAACCAACAAAACAACTACAACATCCATGAAATGAACCCAACAATGTATATGCTCAAAACTTTGATTCTAAAGACTGTAAAGAACTGTCACTGTTCGAAGTCAACTACCAAACCCCGCAGTCACTGAGTGAAATATTTGGAAGACTGAGATTTCATCTTTTAGATCCTGGTCGCATGGAGGAGGTCTCATGCTAGTGATTATATCTGTCCCAGTCGCTCCCTTAAGCCTGGCATGCGAGCGACTGGGGTAAGATCTAGATTGCAAAAAACCTAAACCCCTTCAGTCGCATGGATGGAAAGTTTCCCATGTGACTAGAAGGCTTCAGTCGCACATATGAGCTTATGTGCATGTGACTACAGTTGAATTCTTCCTGTTCTATGCCTACGACTAGGGCCCAAAACCCTAAATCAGAGTTGCGGGCTTCAGACCCTGCAATTTCACCTCAGAGCGAATCTGATTCTCTGTGGATGAGCCTCAGACCCGTGCAAGACAAAAACAAGATAGAAGAGTGTCTCATCATTGTCTCCAAATGACGTAGAGGGAAATTATATGTATAGCCTTCCAAGGTGGCCCACTTTGTTTTAGGGTTGACCTTATAAAATGTGCACATGTGCAATTTTCTTCATAAGTGTAGAAATTCCCACTGTAGATCAACAAATTATGCAATATACTAAAGCAAATTACAATATCTACTTCTACAACAAACTTTGTGGAAGCTTAGTTGAATTTGAGCAAGATCAATGAGAACACATATAACTGAGAATGAGAAATCAATCACACATAACATAGAAGAAATAACTCGGGGAAAGCCTCAGCCTAAAACCCCAATCTTTGTAATATCATACAAGTGGAAATATGTTCAAGTTACAAAAAGAATCAGCTCTCAAGCTATCGTGCTCTCTCTGCAATAAAAAAATACCACTCACAGACTGAATAGACATAGTATATGTCCTCCTCAAGCCCTCCAAGCCTCCTATTTCCTTGTGCAATTTTTCTTGGGGTCCAGTGATGCCACATGTGTGAATTGGCCTCGCCACACTTACAAAAACTGAAGAAGTAACTATGCAATCCTCAAGGAAAGAATTCCTTTTGCATGAAAGAGATATTCACAATGGAATATTCTAGCAACTGATAATACACTGCCCCTCCATCTGATCTCAACTGGGTCTTTGTCTAAACTGACATGCATGAGTTATTTATGAGAGATTATTCAGTTATCTGAAGTGCAGCAGTTACATGCATGCATGCATTAACTAACTGAACTCACAATTAATTCAACAAACTGTTTGAATTAATCTAACTGGACTTGACTCAGTTCACTAAGCCAACTAATTACAACTCAATATTACAACTCATCCTTATCTCTTTAATTGATGGATAAATTCCTCAATTGATGGAGAAACTGTTGCATGTCCCCACATAGACTTCATGTTTGATTTTATTCAACTAATTAACTCATGGTGAATTAATTAATTATTTTACAAACAACTGCTAAGATCAAATTCGAGTTTTACTTCTCTATTTTAGTCCAGGGACTAACTAAAATAGGAAGGTATCCCGAAATGCTATTTATAACAGTACTAACTTTATCACTTCTATATTTAGCATTTCTTGTTGCTATTTTCAACACTCCCTCTCAACAAGAAATGGATTATTAGTAACCCCAATCCTGTCTCTGTGGAACTCGAACTTGCATTTTGACAATGCCTTAGTCAAAATATCTGCATCATGTTCCTCGGTCGAAACATATAGCAACAACATGATCCTCTTGACCACACAGTCTCAAAGATTGTGATACCGGATATCAATGTGCTTGGACCTGTCATGAAAAACTGGATTCTCAGAGAGTTTGATACAACTCTGATTATTGCAATAGATCACAGTTGGATCCATCCTCTGACCAAACAATCCCACTAGAATCTTCTGCATCGAAATGGCCTCACATGCAGCCTGAATAGCAACCATGTATTCAGTCTCTGCTGAGCTAAGTGCAACTGATCTCTGTTTCCTACTGTACTAGGAAACTACAATTGAACCAAGGTTGAAGATTCCTCCAGAGGTGCTCTTCTGGTCTGATGGACTCCTTGCCCAATCCGCATCTATGAAGCCTTGAAGCTTCACTCTCTCTATCTGTCTGTACCACTATTCGAACTGAGATGTGCCTCTGAGGTATCTTAGCACATGCTTCGTTGCCTTCCAAAACAACTTGGTAGGTTGAACCATAGCTTGACTCAGTTGGTTCACCGCAAAGCATAAGTTAGGTCGTGTGTTCACTAGATACATAAGTGAACCCACCAGTTGCTGATAAACAATAGCAACTACTACCTCACCTGAAGTAGCATCCTCCTTCCTCTAGTTCCCAGCTAAAGGAGTCTGCATGGGCATGCACTTCTCCATGTTAAAGTGCCTGAGTATCTCATTGGCATACTTGCCTTGAGACGCAAATACTTCACCATCTTTTTGCCACACCTCCATGCTTATAAAGTAGTGCATAAGACCCATGTCTTTGATTTCGAACTCTCTTGCAAGGTCCTCCTTGCAAGACTGTATCAGTTGATCATCACCTATCAAAATCAGATCATCGACATAAAGAACAATGATCAATGGTTTACCTTCTACCATGATGTGGTAAAGGTTCGCATCTGCTTCACTCTTGGTGAAGCCCAACCCGGTGAAACAGTTGTCGATCCTGGTGTACCAATCACGGGGTGCTCTCTTTAGCCATACAAAGCCCTCTTGAGTCGGCACACATGCGACTCACGATTGAAGGTCTTGAAACCCTCTGGCTGTTCAATGTACACCTCCTCCTCAATCTTCCCATTAAGGAATGTTGTCTTGACATCCATCTGGTGGATCTTCCACCCCATCTGAGCTAATAGTGCTAACATCGACCTAATATATGAGTACCTTGATATCAGAGCAAAGGTCTCATCGTAGTTGATCCCCTCGACCTATGAGAAAACTCGGGCAACAAACCTTGCCTTATGTTTCTCAACATTGCCATCATCGTCCTGCTTTACTTTGTAAAGCTATCTGGAACTCACCACTGAATTTCCTTGAGGTCTTGGGACAACATCCTACACACTGTTCCAAGTGATAGAGTTATACTCCTCTACCATTGCATCAACCCAGACTGGTTGCTGCACTGCCTCCTTGAATGAAGAAGGTTCAGTATCTACACAATCCCCAACCAGGGCCATGTACCCATTGTACCACTCGGGTGACCTCCTCTGTCTACACTGAGAAGATGGCTGTCCCACATTCTCCCACGCATCCAGCATCAACCTGTCAACTTCTCGTGAGAATTTCCGCCCATCTCTGGAAGTCTCAGCATGAGTGGATGTATCCACTCCCGGATCCTCTGCATGTGGCTGCTCCGCATCAATCTGAGGCTCCTCCTCCTTAGGAACTTAAAGTTCCTCCTCTGCATGAAACTTTAGCTCCCTCTCAAGTGATAATTGTATGGTTTTTTTCTCGTCAAACTTCAGATCCCTGCGTATCCATCTACCCCACAAGTATTTCCAACTCAGCTGTTGGATCGAGCTTCTTCCGGGCATCTTTGGTCACATGACAGTAAACTGATGATCTAAAGACTTAGAAGTGACTCACATCTGGTTGCTTCCCGGAAAAGGCCTCCATAGGTGTCTTCATCCCCAGTATACGGTGCAGGCTTCTATTCTACAAGTATACTGTTGTATTGCATGCCTCAACCCACAAATGCAGTGGTAGGCTTCGGTCATGCAACATCGTTCGAGCTGCTCCCACAATCGATTTGTTCTTACTTTCGACCACCCCATTCTGCTGTGGGTTATGGGGTGCCGTCAACTCTTGTTTAATTCCTTCTGTAGTGTAAAAGTCCTTAAATTATTGGGAGACATACTCTCCACCATTGTCTCTCCACAAGGCTTTTATTTTCTTTCCAGATTCTTTCTTTGCCAAGGCTTTAAACTCACAAAACCTCAAGAAGGTCTGATCCGTCTTTTGCATAAAGTATATCGAGCATCTACAAGAAAAATCATCAATAAAAATAACATGGTACCCTTGTCTAGCGGTGGAGGCTGTAGAGAAAGGTCCAGAAACATCTGAGTGAACTCGCTCTAGGATTGCTCCAGCTCTACTGTCTCTATCCGGAAAGGAAGATTTTGCATACTTACCCAAGGTACAACCTTTGCATGTATTCTTCTGCTCTAGTTTTCCCTTGGGTAGTCCGTTAGAAATCTGCTACATGATCTTCAAGGCTCCATGATGTAAGTGGCCCAATCTTCTATGCCATAGCTCGCCAACATCTTGGCTTTGTACCATCTCAGCTTTAGAACTCAATGCAGCATAGTCGTCTACCTCCAGCTTGTATAGATTCTTTACTCGAATCCCGATTCGCTTTGTCTGTCCAGTACCGATATGCCTCAGGAATACCTTTCCTTTACTAAAGACTACATCATAGCCTTTATCTTCTAGCATAGCGATAGACACAAGATTCTTCTTCAAACCTGGTACATGATTTACATCAGTTAGGGTGAGGGGAGCTCCATGCTTCCTTTGAAACACAACCGTACCTTCACCTGAAACACGACACTTTCCATCACCACCCATCTCGTTCCGCATCTGGAGATCCTTCTCCTCCAAGGTACTGAAAAGATTCTTGTCACTTGACATGTGGAATGAAGCTCCACTATCCAGGTACCACACACATCCCACCATGGATGAAACCATGCATGCGATAAGAGAGAATCTAGCTCAAACTGTGAGGCCAGTGCCTCGCCATCAGATCCCTTCTTGGATTTCTTCTGTGGACAATTTGTAGCATAATGGCCCACTTCATGACAATGAAAGCATCACACTTTCAATTTGTCAAACTTCTTCCCACCATGGGAAGAATTGGATTTGGAATGGGACGCCTTCCCTTTCCCCTTCCTCACCTTACTTGCTAAGGCTAGATTTTCCTCATCATCTTGCTTTGATGAGGATCCATCTCTGGTGCTTCTTCTTATCTCCTCCTGCATCAGATCTGACCAAAGTCGCTCCCAATCTGGCAGTTTTTCTCTTCCATTAACTGAGTCTTGGTAGCTATGCCAACTCTTAGGAAGACCGAGGAGTGCAAGACTCACCATTTCATCATCAGTGATCATGATCCCTACACTTCCAAGCTCATCCCTGCAGGTGGTGAGCTTGTTCAGATATGTAAAGATCGTGTTGCCCTTTTCACACTTGATTTTCTAAAGCTTGTCTTTCAGTGCTAGTTTCCTTTGATCACTACTATTCTGATATAGATCTTTCAATGTTTTCCACATCAAAAAAGATGTCTCCTTCCCATGGAGGCTCGAGACAATGTGGTCTCGAACTCCCTCTAGGAGGATTCTCCTTGCTCTGGCCACACATTTCTTCTAGTCCGCCAATTCAGTATCATTAGTCGGCTTGGGGACTTCTTGATCAATGAAGTCCTTTAAACCGTTATCCTCTAATATTGCTTCCATGTGATCCTTCGAGGCTATATAATTCGAATGGCCATCAAGAGCATATTCGAGTCTTAAACCTTTAAATGCCATTAGTGAAATTGAGGTGTGATAAGAACTCGATTATTATATTGAGGAACCTCAAACTTCGAACTTCTCCCTTCTTGTATATTGTTATTCCCCTTTGATCACCTTTGCTTCGATACCATGTAGAAATTCCCACCCTAGATCAACAGATTATGCAATATACTAAAGCAAAATACAAGATCTACTTCCACAACAAACTTTGCGGAAGATTAATTGAATTTGAGCAAGATCAATGAGAACACATATAACTGAGAATGAGAAATCTATCACACATAACACAGAAGAAATAACCCAGGGAAAGCCTCACCCTAAAACCCCAATCTCTGTATTATCATACAAGTGGAAATATGTTCAAGTTACAAAAAGAATCAACTCTCAAGCTATCCTGCTCTCTCTGCAATCAAACAATACATTTCACAGATTGAATGGACACAATAGATGTCCTCCTCAAGCCCTCCAAGCCTCCTATTTCCTTGCACAGTTTTTCTTGGGTTCTAGTGATGCCACATGTGTGAATTGGCCTCATCACACTCATAAAAATTGAAGAAGTAACTGCGAAATCCTCAAGGAAAGAATTCCTTCTGCATACAAGAGATATTCACAATGGAATATTCTAGAAACTAACAGTACACTGCCCCTCCATCTGATCTCAACTGGGTCTCTGTCTGAACTGACATGCATGAGTTATTTATGAGAGAATATTTAGTTATCTAAAGTGCAACAGTTACATGCATGCATGCATTAACTAACTGAACTCATAATTAATTCAACAAACTGTTTGAATTAATCTAACTGGACTTGACTCAGTTAACTGAGCCAACTAATTACAACTCATCCTTATCTCTTTAACTGATGGATAAATTCCTCAATTAATGGAGAAATTGTTGCATGTCCCCACATAGACTTCATTTTGATTTTCTTCAGCTAATTAACTCATGGTGAATTAATTAATTATTTTACAAACAACTGCTAAGATCAAATTCGAGTTTTACTTCTCTATTTTAGTTCAGGGACTAAATAAAATAGGAAGGTATCCCGAAATGCTATTTATAATAGTACTAAATTTAGCACTTCTATATTTAGCATTTCTTGTTGCTATTTTCAACAATAAGTACACTTTCCCTTATTCGATTTGAGTGATATTTAGGTCGATTTTGGTCCTCTTGAAAAGAGGAATTCAATGAAATCATTATCTCCATCAGGTGAGCCGTCCAAAGTGGAATTTTGACTGCAGTTGCATATTTTTAGCAATCCTTTCCATCATAATACCTCTTAGGAAGGTACTTCTATTTGAACATTATTTCAAATTGTTCCCAACTCAACTTCTCTTCCCTGATTCCCATGACATGCTTGACATATTCCCACCATATATGTGCTTTTCCTTTTAGACTGAAATTAGTTATCTTGGCCTTCATATTCTCTTAGTAATCATGAAATCTGCAAATTTTTCTCATTACAAGCAACCATGCTTTTGCATCTTCTGATTTGGTCATCTCACCATCAATAGTAAGAGGCTTGTCTTTCTTGAATTCCTCTGGAAAATAGTCCTTCTCACTCCTCCTATGATGATGCTGGTGGTGATGGTGATGATGTCTCCTAGAAGTAGAGCTAGAAGAAAATCCACGCATACTTTTCCTCTACTCAGGTGTACCCAAGTGTTTTCCACTCTTTACTGTATCAACACGGTCCATCCTATACCTTTTCTGAGACCGACTTCCATCTACCCCATTAGTCTTTTCTTCTTGTTTGTCCCCATGACTGGTCCCCAACTCTCCACGCTTCTATAAATCTGAAAGGCTTTGAAGAATAAATGCATTAAGTTCGACTTGCCTTTTATTGAGCTTTTGCAAGCCCTTCCTGGGCTTTAATCAACTGTTCATTGTCAAATTTACAACTTTTGATCTCTACCCTCAAAATTATTAACGTATCTACCAGATCAGGAGAATCTCCCTCTCCCTGCTTCTCAATTGATTTCTCCCATCCCACTGATCTCTCTTCTGGCCAGTATAAGGAGTCATATGAAATGTACTCAACCATTCTGCTCTTCATTTCTTGGTCTTCTATTTTACAACAACATACCATTGTTAGATAAATAAAATAAAAGGGACAATCAAAGGAATTACCTCAATTTACTTTTGGTGAGGCTATTGCATATGCACAGGTCAATCCAAGTTAGCATGATACATAATAGTACCAAGAGCATATCAATTCATGGATGAATCAGGATAATAAAACCAAACTTTAACAACATCATGTACATGGATATAATAGCAATAACAATAAAATAACTGACACATATGCATGATAAACATATGTATAAACATAACAATTCTCATTTACCTCAAGGTCTAGTGCCGTGAATCTGCTATGATACCACTCTTTAACACCCCACCCAACATTAACCCACTTTTACAACTTACCAGGGTAAACATGACCGGAGAGTAACTATACATGATCCGACTTCCATTATGCAATTACAGAAATGGGGTCTAACTTGTCAAACTTGAATACAAACACACAGGGATACATGATCATGCAATTATCATCTTAGTTCCACTAGTGACCCTTTTCCCTAAGTTGGAACCACTTTTTGACCTGATTTCCTTCCCAACCACATGGATGCAGGCCTATTAGAGCAGCCATAGGCTTTCATCTGCACACATAACCCATCAGTGCAACCAAAAAATTTTCCCTACAAATTGAAGGCTAACCTTCAGGCCAACTACCTATAATTGTCCAGAACTCTATCAACAAGATTCCTAAGTCCTCATGCTTTGTTACTAAGCTCTATTCTTGCTCAAGCTTTCTTGATACAAGTTATTCTTTTTTACAAAAATGTTGTGACTGAGGTTCCTATTGGATTGGATGCATATTTTGTTCATTGTTTCATTAGTTTGAACATATGTTCATCAAGAAGACTTATGCCCTCTCGTATTAATTGCAATAACCACAGTTTATGTCATACATCCATATAAAACATCCAAGAGTCTGTCATCCATGAGCAAGATCAATAACAAGAGCATTTCATATAAATAGAAAAATTCTATGCATGTACCAATGATTTAACCATAATGAAACCATGACAAACCAGTAAGATAATCAACATATTAAACCAAAACTTATGCTCATTGATCTCATTAGAGAATAAAACATAATAACATATGCATAGTGCCAACCAAGTCAAGGACTTCCACGCACCACCCAACCATAGATTGAGATGAACCAAATCTTTATTTTAGCCCAATCACCCCCATGCCATATTCCATGGTCGAATGTGGGATTACATGGGATAAACCAAAAACATAACCAAACAAGGAATCCAAAGGAAACCACCTCCACCCTCAAGTTGCAATTATTTCACCTAATACCAGGTCTAGAAATCACCAAAACCAATACAATATAGGATGTCAAAATTTGCTTCACCATACTCAGAAGAATTTTCCTATCTCCACCCATGTCAAGGATTCACCTAGAGAAAACCATCTCCACCCTCAACTTTGGGATTTTGATGAGACCAACTCAACCAGGATCCAAAATCTACTGGCATCCAAAGCTCAACCAAACAGGGGACCCACTACATCATGGCTATCCAGGAAATGGCATAAAGAAAGGTTGTACATGACTGTCTATCCGGGAAAATATCCATGGCAATGATGGAAAAAAATGACTAGCAAACCAATGCATGAACCATGCATTCAAATCCCAACAAGATAACCAAACATGCACTCTGTTACCTGCAAAAATCCTCATGCTTGCTACTCTTTTCATTGTTATTTTTTGTCCTTGCTAGTTGATGTTCACACCTCCTTCTCGGTTGCCACACAAATTCCTCTTTCACTCCTTGCTTTCCTTGCTTGTGTGTTTCTTGTCTCTTCCTTGTCATCCAAGTGTCCTTTTTTTTTTTTTTTCCTTTCTTTTCCCAAAAAGAATCCTAGAATGTTGTCTCTCAATTTTCTTTTCCTTTTTCCTTCATTTTTCCTTGCATGCATATTGTTTTACTATTTTTATCCTTTCTTGTCTCTTCCTCTTCCCCCCCTGCAGAGGTGGAATTTGTTTCATTTTCCTTCATTCCTTTTACATTGTGCCTCATGTCCTTGTTGGCTTGTAATAATTAATTTTCCATCTATTTCCTTTTGCCTCTTACCAATGCCAATTTCCATAAAGGATAAATAATTAACCACGAGTGGATCCTAGTGCAACGTTTTTCCCCTCATTCAACTTGGAATACATGTCCCGTGACCTTGGTTTTATTTTTTCTTTTATAATTCCCATACATTATTTATTTACATGAAAATTTAACCGAGGGTTGTTACATGTTAAAGAAGTAAAAAAAGGTTTTGTAGTGACAAGAGGAAGCCATTCATGCAATTTTAGCTAAACTAATGGGAATGGAGCAAAGCACTATCACCCATAATTCAAATTTCACAAGTCTTCTACAAATTCAAAGACAACATACTAATAATATTGAAATTGAATGTGGTTGTTTGAGATCCCTTCTTCTAGCCAAGAGGATGGAACCTTTACCACTTAGCTCCAACAATGCAGAGAATGGACATCATCCCATGCGGTTCATAAAGAGGAACCAATTCACCAACCCAAAGACCCAATGGAGATTGAATATCAAGATATCCTATACTTAGTTGGGCGAAAAGTTGACAACAATGTCAAACCTTCATGATGTTTTATGTATTTTCATGCTATTTGCATTATGGGCATTTTTGTGAAAATATTAACATATATGAAACCATGGAATTCTAGCTTGTATAGAAGCCCTGAGCATGTGATTGTTATCCCATATATGTGTTTGATTTATAAGTATGTGAAAACAATGTCTGTATTCAACGATATGTATGTATTGGTGCTAGTTTTGGTGCAACCATTCTGATTAAAATAATTTTTGTCTCTATTAAAAAAATCCCAAAGAAAGATATTTCACAACATTGAACTACAAAATCCTCATGCGTGCTTAAGAAAAGAGCAGGGAGCTCTAAAATAATGGTTCATTGGATACAATGGGTGTAGATTTTACAAGTAAGGTAGCAAGTTAAGTGTGCTTAACGATGGACAAAGACTCCACAATTGAGCTTGTTAGAGGCAAAGTCAGATTGGGATGGATGGCCTTCTTTAGAAGTCTTAGTTATCAAGTGCAAGCCTTGTAGGTGACAATTGATGTTATGTTATTTATTTCACTAATTTCAGTCCATCTTTCAAGGAAATCCTGGTTACCAAGTATAAGTCTAAAATATGGGGATTTTATATTGCATGTTTATTTCACTAGTTTCAATTCCACCTCTTCATCATGTAAGAATATTCTAGCTTTAATCTTACTTCTCACCCATGCAGGCATTACTTCATGTAATGAGTGCCAAGTAGACTATTCAAACTCATGAGCAATTGATCATAAATGAAGGATGCTCCTGGAAGAATGGTCATCAAGAAAACTTGAGGATTGAATGCTTCAAGTAATTAGTCCACAAAATAACGGATATTTCAACAACAATAATTGCTCATATCTTTGAAAATGTACGATAAAATTAAGTAGACTTTGAATAGTGAAGTAGACTTGGAGATTTTGAATAGTTTTGAATTACTACGCATAATTTATTAGACCTAAACCTTGTTATTAATTTTTTTATTGGGATGTGTAACGTCTCATTTTTACTTCAACTGCTAAATGACATTATGATGCACTTAATATTTCTTTGCTTGTCCCTATTAAACTATCTTAGATTGATAGAACTATGTTATGTGGACATACCTATATGTTGAAGTTATGTATAAATATATTGTTTATGTTATTAATGATGGTTATTGTGTAATTTACTTCCAACATGTAAATTTAAATGAAAGATTGAGGTACATTGATACCAATTTAAATTATATGTTGAAATGAGTCAATAGGTACATTGCACATGATAAATAAACTAACTTGTTTACTTTATTCGTCGATGATTTCCATGGTAATCACATATAGATAGCTATATGGCTATGCATGATCACGTGTTTGGTAAAGTAACCTACATGTTAAATGGGCTAAGTGATAGCCAGATAATTGTGATACTAAAGTGACATATATTTTGTGGATATCACAAGAGGAATGGTATGATATGAAGCATTGATTCATTACATAAATATTGGTTCAATTACATGCTATGATATGTGGGAAAGTGCGGGTTTATAGGAAGTGTAGTTACCCAAACTGATCATTTGCTGATGTGGGTTTAACAACCATAACAACCACTTAACATGATCATAATAGGGTGTTGATATTAGTTCTATTGGGAGGGGTGGAGGTTTTATCCTTTGTTTATCCTTCCAAGCCTAAAGTCATGGGAGGGTCATGTCAAGCCATGTCCCTTTAGGTGTGTGATTATGACTATTGATTGCCTATTGGAGAAGCTTGGTTGATATAGTTGACACTTATATATATGGGTTCTATCTAGTATTTAGTCAATCAGTTGATGCTCAACTATATTCCAACAAGGAAAAGGATGGGAAATGGAAGATGGAAGTAGTTTAGGAAGGGTGATTCAATGTAGTTAAGAATGATGTTGAAAATTATAAATGCCAACATATTTCCATACTTAGTTTCTTTTGTGTATTAAACATTACTTGATTCATTTATGATGATATTAGTGTAATGTTGAATTCATATTACATTATTGTACCTTAATAAGATTGTTGGATCATTTGTTTAGGGATTACTAGCTTGCATGCTTGGATGACAACATACAGGAACTATGCATTAAAGATGATGATTATTATCATTAATATACACATAAGCAATGTACGTTCCACCTCGGCATACGTACCTTGTGTGCACACTAGTATCATTTCGAAATGTACTCGATATAAAATTAATATTATGGATGGTTATTGCATGATGGAGTAGCATAAGGGAAAATTGCATGTTTGTGGTTTAATCTTCATACCTTCATTTGAATCTCTTTCTCTCTTGAATTTTATGTTAGGCTTATTAGCGTTGCATAGGAGAGGGAATATTTTATAGTATTGAGACCTTCTAGAGGCTCTTCAGGAGTGGCTAAGAAGGAAATGGGGGAAAAAAGGTATGAGGAGGAGTTTCTGGAGAAGGGGAAGGGGTTTCTGGATGGTTTTTTGGAGTAAATTAATGAAGAGAACATAATTTTGAGAACCTTGAGCTTGAGAATATGTCTAATACATTATAAAATGTGATTGGTGCTAGTTGTAATTGTGGTTGTTAGAGACATGGGCATGAAGGGATAGAAAATATAGGTTTAATAAAGCTATATAGTTGGATAAGTTGCTAGTTGGTTTCCATGAATAATATGAATTTGGGAAATACTTTACCAATGAAAAACTATTATGTAGTTGGGTGGCTACAAGATTGTTAAGGGACGACATTGTTAGATATAATAGTATTAAATCTATTTCAATAACTCTCGATTGGATTAAGTTATTTCAATTAAATTGATGAATTGATCATGTTGTAAATAAAATTTTGGATTGGAAATTATGGTTGAAAGGTAACTTCGGAGGAATAAAAATGAAAATCATGAAAAATTACTTAGAAATTAAAAACTATGATGTTAAAAAGAAATAAATTGTATGCACAAAATAATGAAAATATGAATTAATGCATATAAATTAGCTAACTATATAGATAAACACATATGATAGCACCATTATCAAGAAATGTGTTCCACACAATATTAGAGACATGACTTTAAAATTACAGCCTTAAAGGTCACAACCATGCTTTATAATTGCTATCAATACAAACAAAATTCTTAGTTTCCTACACAAATGAAGGAATTTGAAATTTAAATTTAAACTGCACAAAATTGATTGGAAATAAAACCCATGTATTGTGAGGACAAACTAGTTATGTTACCTAAAATTTGAAAGAAAATTTTACAAATCAAGTGAAGTAACATGTACAAAACCCTGGAAAAACTAGAGAAGGAGCAAGGTAGACGTAAAAATCTTGAAATGTCCATGAAGGAAGAACATGTTTATTTGTAAAAACCAAAGGAAACAAATAAGAAAAAGCTGGAGTTTAAAAGGCATAAAAAAGGCTTATTATGGATAATGAAAAAAAAACAATCTAGTGATTTTAGAGGATTCTCTTTATATCTATCTCTATTAAAAAAAGGATATCTAATAAAAAAGGATATCTAATAATAATAATAATTTTTTAAGGTCATGACTAAGCTAGAAATCAGATTGGTGTAGGAGACCCCCTTGTTTGTGGGATAAGGGACCGACCTCCATGCAACGATTCGATTGCTAAAGTCTGCGAAGGTGTACATACTCTATCCCCTCTAGATTTGAACCAGTGACCTCTTACGAGAATGCAAATGTTCTTGACCATTAGGCCCACTCAAGCATAGACATATATAAATACATATAGATATATGTATGTATGTATGTGTGTGTGTGTGTGTACACACACACTCATAATGAGTATATCCTTGTAATGCCTTTAAGCCTTGTTGTATAAGAGTTCCTTGAGGACTGAAATATGTATATTCCTTATAAGGAATATCATATATTTCTTCAAGAAAAAAACATATATTAGTTATTTAGGATGGAGGTTATACGGAGGAGGAAACCATAGATTTCTTAGAGGATTCATTGAAAGGTCAATAGATTTAGTCTAGTTAAGTAGTACATGTCTCTCAAGTTGGAAGGGCTATTACTTCTTCTAAAAAATATCCCATATGGACTAAGCCACATGAGGAAAAAATGTTGGAGATACTCAACAACATGGTTAAGGAATTACCAGGAATTTTCATTGGTGAGTGGCCTAGAAAGAATTAATGAGATAGGGATGATTTTGAAGGTTTTAACCCCATACAGAAATTACCTGCATACAAATTCTAAAAACAAAAATAAACAATAGCGAGAGCATAAAACATAAAATAGATAGACACAAAGATTTTCCCCTGGATCCCAAAACCGGGACTACCAGATTTATTTTTGTTTATATTCCTTTCAAATTTACAATACGTATATATACATGCTGAAGCATCCATAAACCCCAATCCATCAACCTTGGATTAGAACATAATCGTAGTTCCCTTGACTAGATCTACAAAATATTTTGGGCAGAAAATCATCATGCCCAAAACCATGTGCGAAATACATGCACAAAACCATAGGTAGGTCTGCCCACCTAATATAGGGTCCAATTTTTTTTCCTAGGGCACTGCCTCGAACCCCGTGAAGGGGGCCTGCTGCCCCCTGCATACCTCCTGATGGGGGGGTAGATGCCCCCTCTGTGACCCGCCTACTACGCCCAACGTAATGTACAGGGGGGGACTACCACCCCCTTGTGACCCCTTCGCGCATGGGGTAGTCGTGGAAAGAATATAACACACACCCAATAGATTTATTAGATTTCCACCCTCTAAAAGGCCCTTCAAGTACTGGGATGAGTTCATGTGATAGTTAAATGGATGTAGACTTAACTCTTGTAGGTAGGGTTTATCCTTCATGACTTTCTTCAAACCCTTTGGTGTTGTCAAACCAAGTAAAGCCTTCATCTCCAAGTGATAATATAAGGGGTTATTTTTCTAAGGGTACTTAAAAAATCTAGTCCTGGAGAGGAGACCAATTATATGAAGGTGTGGGAAGTGATATATGAGTTTAAAACTTCAATAAAATCGTCAAAGGAGCCAAACAAATTGCAATGGTATGGTAAAAGAATAATAAAATGAAAGGGATGATTGGGTACCCAAGAAAATGAAGTGTTGGACCTTCTCTACTCCGATGAAGGTTATGGGGTTTTCACAAAAGAATAAAAAGAGGAAATAAAGTAGCTTGAAGATAAGAAGCGACATTTTCTCTTGTACAAGGGAAAATGCTAGAGATTAAAAGGTAGGGTTATATGGCTACAAGAAAGTGATGAAAATTCCAGATTTTCCACAAATTCATATTTCTTAGGAAAGATATAAATTCTATATATATGATTGAAAACCATCTGACATTTAGACATCAAATTTTAGTAAAAGCTTTGAACAAGGGGAAAATTATTTTGGATCCATAGTTAATGATGTGAGGAGAGCTATTGTTGCAAAAGTTTTAGGTTAGCAAAATTATTTCCAAATATTTGTCAATCTAGAAGATAAACAAATCTTGATGGAGGAATAAATTTTGATCATCTAAGGCTTCTAGTAAGATATAAATCCTAGCTTAGATGGGCAACTTATGGAATTTTTCTTATGGTGTTATGATTTTGTGAAATAATATCTATGAAGGATATTAAAGTTACAAGAAATACATGCAAAAATTTAGTTGCATTGAATTCTACGATCATAGCTCTTATTCCAAAGATAGAAAA
Source organism: Pinus taeda (assembly GCA_000404065.3). NCBI lineage: Eukaryota > Viridiplantae > Streptophyta > Pinopsida > Pinales > Pinaceae > Pinus > Pinus taeda. The sequence goes on from APFE030299915.1 coordinate 165,801, forward strand.
GCTAACCTCTTTTTATAATTTTCAAACAATTTCCCTCTACAATTACATTTATAATATTACATCAAAGATCATTTCATGAAGGATAAAATGAATCCTAACCAGATACATCTACACAACAATTTGGATTTCTAATGGCAAGATAAATTCACACGACAATGGGGGTAGTTCAAGAAGGAATGCACTCAATCAAAGTAAAATAGCCCACCTACGAATATTAGCCCCTAAAAATTTCCATGCACAAAATCTAGTCACATCAAAAATAAGAAAAACTTATAAATACATAGAATTACAAAGAACATGCCTAGTGCATTACTAGGCATAATACTTTTTCAGATGTATGTTATAGAACCTACACCTAAGAAGCCATTAAAGTGTAGTACTAGGCACAATACACATTTCCTTAATGAAATAATCATCATGTTGATAGAAGAATTCTAAGTTTATCATCAAAAGAGTATGCCATATCATCCTTAGGCCAATGGGATGGTTGAAGTGTTTAATAAAATCTTATCTTACCATAGATTCATACAACATATGGTAAGATACGATAGTTCTATTTAAGATTAATTTTAATTCACTTCAGGTTTTACACTGAATTTATTTCTTAGGTGATGAATTGTATAATATCAATTTCAATTGTTATTCTCATAAATGGTGTTGTGGCTTCTGCCTTTAGACTAAAAAAGGGAATTAGACAAGAATGTCCCCTATCCCTCCTTCTCCTTTATGATTCCTCTTTTTTTTTTTTTTTTTTTTTGTTAAACAAGATCGGGTATTGATTATATTGCAAAAAAGAAAAGAGGAGCATACTCCTGTTACACTTGACGAGGTTTGTATTCAAGTAGAAAAGTCAAAATGGGAGTGCAGTCCCTGTTTCTATGCTTGAGATCCAATGTTCTATTCATTCCTTTGTCTATCCTGGCATATTTCCTTACATACTGTCCTGAGAGTAATATAAACTTGCAATACATTGAATTATTTTTCGGTTTTTCAATATTGATTGATTGATTGCTCTTGTTGAAAGTGTAGCTTCTTGCCTTGCTGAATTGAGTTTTCTCCTTCCTGGCTCTAAGTAGTAGACTTGATATAGGCGATGACTTCCTCTAAGTGCACACATTTATATTTGAGTGCAAGAATTTCAGCTTTATGACTTTCAATATCTCTCTATTGATAAATGAACTCCCTCCTCATTTCTGTCCTGAGTTCCTTAAGGGCTTCATTGAACCTGCTTATCATGAATTTATTTGCCCTACAGGTGGGACATCCGTCGTTTCTTGTAGCTTTTTCTATTGGGTTGCATTCCATTTTGTTCCACTCTTTCTCTATATTTTTGATAAGGCTATTGTTCCTCTTGTTGGTGCTATTGTTGTGCTTGCTATTGCGTTGACTATGCCTTCTGCTGGTGATGTTTTGCTTTGCTTTATTGATTTTTGAAGACTGTCCTTCCTTTGAATTATATAAACGTTTTGGATAGGAGTTGTCTGCCACTTCCCAAATGGAGGGGAGGCACATCGATGCCCGATCTGGAAGAGAAGATGAGCGCTGAGACCATTTAGAAGAGATGTTTGTAGGGAGCTTAATGATGGATGCAAAAGTTGAGATGAGGAGATTGAGTTGTGATGGGTGAAAGTGCTAGAGAGGAGGATATAAATTGCAGTGTATGGAAGGCTTAGCAAGCAATTTGAGCGGAGGGATGGATACACAGAGGAAAATACGATAGTGGATCAAGAGAGAAAAAAACAAAGAGAAGTATTCCAGAATGTTATGCGTGTTTAGAAGCAGGGATTTAGGGACAAGCTTTGTGCTGTTGCAATGATTGGGAATATACTGTAGATTACAATTTATGGAGGCAGAATTTCTTTGGAGATTGAAAATGATAAGATGGATGTATGCGCTATTCATGAGGATAGGATCTCGATCCTCCTTTGCTTGCAGGTTGAAGATAGAGGTAGATTTGATTATGATTTTTGGTATATACTCCTGTGATTTCCATTTGAGTACAACTGCTAGAGTATTTGCTCCACAATTTTTTGATGTACTTCCACAGATAGTTTGATTTTTTTCGTTCTTTTTTTTTAATGATTGACTCTTTCCTTATGGGAATTGATTTGATCTATGGGATGGAACTGTAGAATATTTCTTCATTTTCCTTAATAGTTCCTGCCTCTCTTTCAGTTGCTTTGTTAGCAAAATTATCATCCTTTTTGTTATGCTCTCTCAGGACATGCTTAAAATTAACCATTTCTGAGCCTTTCAGATTAGTTCTTATCCTCTTGTAGATTCTGTTGATAGTTGAGTTGTTGGGATTCTTGTTTTAATAATTGCTTCTATAACAATTGCTGAATGTCCTATTATTATTGGGTCTTGGATTTCTTTCTTTCTGATTATCCTTGAGCCTAATAGTAAACTGTAAGCTTCAAATTTGTTATTTGTTGTTTCTCCAAGGCCCCATTCGTAAGTGACTATCTCTTTCTCATTTGGGTCACTTATAATTCCTCTTGCCCCTGCTTTCCCTGGATTGTTTTTTGATGCCCCATCAAAGAGAAAACTGAATCTTTTTTGTTTTTTGTTTTCCACTCTGCAAATTCTTCTTCATTCATCCGTATTTTCCAACTTCGTGCTGTAGGAGTTTTATTTGGTCCTGCTTTCCCAGTGTTTTTCAATATGCCTTTCCCAATCCAATCTCTCTCCTCTTGCTGTAGGTTGTTGTAGTCCACTGCTGACATCCCTTTGGTGTTTAATATTTCTGAAACTAAACCCCAAGTTTTTGATAAAATTCTACTTGTTCTTGGCTTTTGTTCTTTGAATATGCTTCTATTTCTAGTTAGCTAAATCTGCCAACAAAAGAATGCTGGGAGGCATTTCCAGAGCCTGTTAATTGTAGCCTTGTTCTTTACAGAATAGGGATAAGCCTTCTCCCATGCTTTATAGAAATTTGAGAAGGTGTTTGAGAAATTTAAATTGATTTCTAGAGGTCTTGAAATCCGCTTCCAACATTCTTTTGATATCATACAGTCCAGAAAGAGACGTTGGATGGACTCTTCTTCTTTCAGGCACATGGAGCACTTGGAGGGACCATGAATTCCTTCCTTTTTTAAATTTTCAATAGTTAGAATTTTGCCTTTTAGAAGAGTCCATATGAATGTTTTTGATCTTAGGGAGGCTTTCAGTCTTCCATGCAAATTTCCAGAGGTCCCATTCATGATGATTTTGATGATCTTGAAGTGCTTTGTACCTTGTTTTAACATTATATCCTCCTCCACTTGGATCCCAAACAAAATCGTCCTCTTCCTCAATACTTATGGGAGTTGCCCCTTTGAGGTGAAGTCTTAATTTCTCCCATTGTCCCTTCATATTTAAAGGGGTTGTTGTGATTTTCCACTCATGCCAAGTTTGTTGATCCCATGCTGAGATTGAGTGAAGAGTGTTCAACCCTCTTTCTGTATTCCATCTTTGAATGCCTTGGAGGTCCAGCTAGAGGTTTAAGGGCTCTTTTCCCATGATCCTGTCATCCCATATTGACATTGTTTTCCCGTTGCCAAGAGTTTTAGATATATGATTTCTGATTAAGGGGATTGTTTTTTTCAAAAGTTTCCAAACTTGCATGCATGACCTTATAGGGATGTTGTTGGTCAATAGATTTGTTCTGGGTTGATTCAAGTATTTTGTGGCAAGATATTTTTTCCACCATCTCTCCTTTCCAGTTATCATTCGCCAAATTATTTTCATTCCTAGTGCAGAGTTCAATAGGCCTGGTAGATGGATGGATAGTCCTCCCTATTCGTATGGTAGTGTGACTTGATCCCACTTGACGAGACTAAAATTTTTGCTCTCTTATTTCCCTCCTTACCAGAGGAAGCCTCTTATGATTAATTCCATTTGCTTATGTGCGCTTACCGATGCCAAAATTATCACATACTGATATATTGGGAGAGCTGAGAGTAGTGCCTTTATCAAAATCACCCTGCCTGCCATGTTGAGCCACATCATACCCCATTTTTGGATTTTATCTTTCATTTTTTCAACCTGTTCGATCCATAATTAAATCTTCAGATTCTCTTTAGCGATTGGGAGTCCTAAATAAAAGAAGTGAGTCCATCTTTCTTGGGTTGGAATCTTAATAATTTGCGAGATCCTTTGCATTGTTCTTGATGGGGTGTTCCAACCATATTTTTTTAATTCGAGTTGTTTAAGAGTCCTCCAGAGACCTGAAGAAAGTCATCCAGAACTTTTTAAAATCTTCTTGCTATTATACTTGATGCCTCTCCCAATAAGAGGGTTTCATCAACAAAGAGGGAGTGATTGATACTTTTGACTCCTCTTGCAATTTGGAGACCTGTAATGTTTCTTTCTCTTCTTTGTCTTTCTAATGCCGTGCTTGGAGTTTCAACCATAATAACGTATAGAAATGGTGAAAGTGGAAACCCTTGTCTCAACCCTCTTGAACTCTGAAAAAAATTGCTTGGTATTCCATTTATTAGAGGCGTAATCCAAGGGGCCGAGATGAAAGCCTATATGATCTCTATTATGTCTTGGGAAAACCCAAATTTTTTAAGAACCGCTGTTAGGTATGTGTGGCTAGCCCTGTCAAAAGCATTAGCCATGTCTAACTTTATTATAATTCCTTTATCTTTCCTTTGTATGCTTATGTGGATAGCTTCCTGTACAACAATCACATTTTCAATGATTTGCGTGTTAGGAACAAAGCCTCCCTGATTTTCAAGTTTTATTTCAGGGAGAACTTTCTTGATTCTATTGGCTATTATTTTTGTGATAATTTTGTAGGAGGAGTTATAGAGAGATATTGGTCTGAATCTGTTGAAGGTAGTTGGGTTGGGATCCTTTAGGACTATAGCTAGATAAGAGGATTTAGTATATCCTCCCAATTTTTTTTTGAAGACATTTTTATCCATTCTCAAGAAATCTTTTTTTATGACATTCCAATGCTGCCTATAAATGGCATTATGAAACCATCTAACCCCAAGGCCTTGTTTGGGTGAAGACTCCATATTGCTGCCATCATTTCTTCAGAGATTTCTTTGTTTGTTTCTAAATTTTGAACATCTCTTATTTTTTTCGAGTGTATTGTAGAAAGTCCTCATAATCTACTGTCTGTTCATTAGCTGTTAAGAGATCTTTGAAGTGGTTATGTGTTGCTTTTTTCAGCTCCTCCGCTCCCTTTATTTCTTGCCCATCCACTTGAATTTGATCTATCTGATTTCTGGCTCTTCTTATTTTTATTGTGTTGTGGAAGAAGGCACTTTGTCCCCGTCATTCAACTAGAGGCTTCTGGATTTCAGCCTAAGCTCTTCTTCTTCTTTTCTATTTTCTTTGTATATTTCCCAAAATAGTTCCTTTTCTTAAAAGTAATCTTGTTTTTCCTCCTCTTTGTTTTCCTTTTATTCTTGCATGCTGTCCTTTTTCTTACAACTCTATTTTCCTTGTTTGTTTGTTTGTTTGTTTTTTTTTTTACTTTCATTCTCTCTTGCCCATATTTTTAGCTTTATTCTCAAATTTTTTAGTTTTGTTTCCCAAACATAATGGAGTGAACCTATAAATTTTTGCGCCCAAGCCTCCATGATTTGAATTCTGAAATCTTCATTACTGTCCCAGATTGAGTTGTATCTAAAAGGAAGAGGACCTTGATTGCCCACTTTACCCAATATGATTGTTACCTGTTTATGGTCTGATGTCGTTGTATGTATAATTTTGGACTTGACAGAAATGAAATCAACTGCAATGTTTTCTTGGACTAATATTATGTCCAACCTCTCCTTTATATTTCTCTTTCCTACTCTCTTATTACTCCAAGTGTATTTCCCATTACTTGGTGGAATGTCAATTAAATTGTGCTGCTCCATTATTGCTTCCAAAACTTCCCTTGATGGATCAACATGATATGTCCCTCCAAATTTCTCTTCTATATTTCTAACCAGATTTAGGTCTTCTCCCAAAATGATTTTCCCATTTTGAGTTTCTATTAGAGTTTCTTTCACTGTATTCCAGCATTGCTCTTTTTCCCTGTAATGATTTGGAGCATATATGTTGATGAGGCTGTATTTTTCCTTTGTGCTGATCTCCTTTAGATCAGTTTTGATCCAGTGTTTATCCATTTTTTGGTTTATCTTTTCCCATTTTCCTTTTTTCCAAGGGTGCAAATTCCTCCTGAAGCTCCTGTGGCCTCTAGCGCTATTCCTTCATAATTTTTTAATTTTTGTATCATTTTTTCCAGCTTCTTGACTGTTTATTTTGGTCTCTTGAATCATGAAGATGTCTGGCACTTCTTTCATTAAAATGTCTCTTGCTGCATTTACTTTATAAGTTGTTCCCAGACAGTGACAATTCCAGGAGACCACTATCATTACTTGTTGATTTGGTGGTGTGCGACACCTTTCCCTCACTGTTGATTTTTTTTCGTTATTTCCTGAACTTTTCCCAAAGAAGGAGTCCATTGGTTATTGAGTGCTTAGAGCCATCTCCTTGGTTGCTACTTCATCCTTAATTCCTTGTTAGATATTTTGCCTTCTTTTTTTTGGTGTTCATGGATTTGAAGTGACTCTTTGGATTGGTTTCTGGTTAGGATACGATCCACTGAAGGAGGAGGGGGAGAGCGAGGGTTTAAAGGGAGGGAGGACAAGATGGGGGGGCTATGGGAATTGGGAGGGGATCGAGGTGAAGGGGGTTAGAAGGATCTTCCAAGGGCTCAAAGGGATTCAATTTTATGAGGGACGACAATGAAAGGAGATGGAGGAGAAGGTTTAGTTGAGGCCTGAGGCTACGATGAGGGAGGAGGAGGTTGCTTGTTGGTAGATTTGTTCCTTTTAAATTGTCCCATTTGTTTTCTGGTTCCTCTACAGTTTCATTTTCTTTTTTTTGGAGCATCTATTTGAAAAATGACCATATTTGTGACATACCTTGCATTTGAATGGAATTTGTTCATAATCCAGCTGCTGTATGTGCATCCATTGGTCCACTTTGATCTTTATCGCTTGCAGAAGCCCTTCCCCAAATCCACTTCCACGCATATCCTGGAGCAGGCATGCATGCTCTCCTTCGGTTCACATCTATCTATGTATTTCCCATTGCGTTCCCTATTGCCTTTACTGACTCGTCTCCCCAGCAATGTAGAGGGAGGTGAGGTAACCGGACCCATACTTGTACAACGCTGGGTACATCCATTTCAGGATTGAAGTCTAGAGTCCATCAATTTAAGTATAATCCTCTGGTATCCATGAAATATGGACCATTCCTAAATATTAGATCTTCAAAATGGAAGGTGTAGTACCCTCTTTCACATAACCTTATTGAGATTTTCCCATTGATTGATGAGCTCCAGTTTCTTTCAACCCATTTTTGAACTGATTTGGGTGATGGCCATAGCCTAGTGAATTGTCCAACTAGGCCTCATTCAGCTAGAGACAATGCTCTTCTGCTCGGAAGGGTAGGTGGAAGAGAGATTTTTGGGATAGTTTTTTGACAAACTTGTTTACTATTGGCTTGATTCTTGGGGGTCATGTTGCATCTATAAGAGAGGCAAATGCAATGGCTGCTTCTTCATTTCCCTATTATCGTTTTGGAGGTGGCTCACCACCATCTAGAGGATCCATTTGCTCTGTAGTCTTAGAAGCAAGGGGCCACTGAGAGGCGGCTACGTGCAAGGCGAGAACTAGGTAGGTCACGCGGAGCAGTGACACAGTAGCAGGGGTGCACGATTCCTCTTAGTAGCAAAAGGTTTGAGTAGATATTTGAAGGAAACCATTTAGAATGGAAACTTTAAGGGGTGAAATGTAGCCAACAATTGTTATTTTTCACATTTGTTGTTTGTATATGGAATTCTGATTTTCTTTGAAGGAACAAGGAGGGTGGCTTAGAAAATAAAATATATCATAGGTTTATTTTGCTTAAGATTTGGAATGGTAATGAATTTTACAATATCATTGATTTCTTTCCATGGCAAAGAATTATTACCACATTTTTGTTTGACAAATAAGATTAAGATATGCCTAAAATATTTGGGTTTCCAACTCAAGGCCAACATGTACCAAACAACAAGATTGGAAATAGATAATGGACAAGGTGGAAAAGATGCTCAAACTATGGTGTAACTATTGATTACCTGGGAGAGGGTATTTTTTTAATGGTAAACATTGAATCAGAGGCAATCCCAATTTATTGGATCTCACTAGCATGGAATCAAAGGGTGTTTTGGAATTGATTATATGTTTAGGTGATGAGGTTAATATAGTTTTTCTTTCATTTCTTGGAAGAAACTTACAATCCGCAAGGCTCAAGCAGGTTGGGGCTTAAAAAATATCTTCATGCTTTCAAAGCCTTCAACAATAAAGAATGTGTGGTGATTAATTCAAAAGGAAGGACTATGGGTTCAATATATCAAAGGAAAATATATTTTCCCTAATTCTATGGAGAAATAGGTTTGGATACCTATAAAACAATCTCAAAATGCATCTATCACATGGAAAGTAGTTCTCACAACATTTCCTGTCATTGTTTGATGGTCAACCATGTCAAAAGGGGAAAAGGTACAAATAGGCTTAGAAACTTGGATTCAAAGCGGGGATTGACATAGGTGACCACCTTAGATGATTCAATATCCAAGAGCTAGGGGATTCTACACCTTAGCCCGAATCACTGGTTATAATATGATTACTTTATGGCATTAGGGATGGCTTAGACGAAGGGAGCTATGTCTAATGGAGGAGGAGGATAATACATGGAAAGAGTACTCTAATAGCCTTAACATTTTCTTTATATGGTTAAGGGATGATGAGGATCAAATAATTTGATTAGTAAACCTCCTTCAAGAGATTGTATTCCTAGAATTGGATATAAATACAAAGGATACTTACATCTAGTGGTGGAAACTAGTTTAGGATTTTTTTTTTTTTTTTTTGTTAGGTAAGCACCCACGGGCATTTGAACTAGTGACCTATCGCAAGGAGTGCCTTAACAATGCACTCATTCACCGTCAATCCAAAGCCCCATGGGCTAACTAGTTTATGATTTTCAATGCCCATCAAATTTCAAAAATTTCATGTGGCTTCTATTAAACAATAAATATTTTACATGGGATATATTGTTTATGTAAGCAAGATGAGGAAACAAACTATCATATTTTTATGTATTATACTTATGTTAATCAAGTGTGGATGCAACTAGAAGGTTTAATAAGTTTGAACAATGTGTGGGTTGGACATTTAATTAAGTCTTGAAAATGTAGCTTGGAAGGTGATTATGCATCAGTCAAGTGCCATGACATGCATATGCATCAGTCAAGTGCCATGACATGCAAAAAATCACAAAAAATCCTCTCGCAATAATAAAGTCATTAGTTTCATTTTTGACTTTATTGGCTAATTTTTATAAAGCTAAAAAGGTCAATGAAAGATTATATCCTGAGTGTAGATCTCATGTGTGGAGATGCAATCTCAACCCTCCATTAGTTTGGAGATTAGTTCAAAAATTATGAAGGGGAAATAGGTTATTGGAGAGCCATTTCGATTGACAATAGAGATTGGGCATTCAACTAAAGTTTAGGAGGAATAACTGACAGTAAGAGAGTATCAGTGAACAAGGTAGCAACAGGTCGATTCCAGGGCAACAAGAAGAGTGTGAAGATGAGGTTGTACATGCCATAGTTTGCTAGGCCATACAGGTTGAAATTGTTAGAAAATAAAAAAGGCATAAATATTTTCTTATCTTGATAATTACTTGTGATGTTTATGTTTCTTATTATCTTCTTTTATATCTTATTTATCTTATTTTCATTAAGTAACTACCAAAACATAAATGCATGAAGATCAAAACAACAAGGACGTAGGATGTAGGCTCTCAGTCAGGGAAAAACCCCTTTTCTATGGGAAAACCCAACCAAAACCTCTTCTCTTCTTCAAGAATGAAATCAAATGAGACAACCAAGACCTCTAAACCAATAGTAGGTCCTCCTCCATCCACCAAGTCAACCTTTCAATTGTCCTTCCTTCATTAAGGCAAAGATGCCCAAGTCAACTAATTGTTATACCATTAAGGTCAAACCAATTCAATGCAAACTTTGCTCTAATTAGGATCTCAACCTTCCTTTTATATCTACAACTTATGTACCCTAAGCTCTACCATTCTATCTCAGACTTTATCACACATGTGATAGACAAAGAGATATTTTGGTCCTTCTATGCTTGACAAAATGCTCCTTCCTTTCTTACATGCATTTTTCTTCTTTGGTAATAGGTTTAGACATTCTTCTATGCTTTTTTCACTCTCTTTATTCACTTATATTTCAAATCAAATACTTCTTGATGATATATCACAATAGGTCGAGTGTATTGCCTATTTATAGAGTTCAAATCATCCTTATGAGGCTGACATGAAGAGGAAGCTGGCGGACTTGATAAATGTTGAAGTTGAGTTGATGGAGGAGGGACTAGACACATTTTTTGATACAAACATATTTTTCTTTCTTGACACAAAAATACTAAGAAGGGTCTATTACATCATGACAAGGACAATGACTCGTGACTCAACCTTAGAAGCACATAATGGGTGCTTTGACCTATAACCATAATAAATAGAGTATGCAACCCATGCTTATAAAAATAATTTTCTTTGATATTTTACAATGAATTTATTTTCTTCCTTTTACAAATACACAAGGATTACATCATGTCATGAGCCATACAACAATTATGAAGATAGATACTAGTTAAATTTTCAAACACTCCCTCTTAACTAGGGATGTATCATAATTTTTCAATCGGTACAAGGTTGAAATCAATTTGAAATGTTCCAAGAAGAGTACAACAACATATACATTGCTAGATACCATATAGGCCAAAAATGCCAAGTTATTAAACCACCAGGGTACCATCTAGGCTACCTTCCATGGTACCTACCCGACAAGGATCCAAGTGTCATCTAGGCTTCATGCCAAGACACTAATTCAAGGATCCAAGTCATCATCATTAGGGATCCAATTGTCAATTACCAAGACACTAACTCATCAGGGCCCCCAATGTCATCCAAGACACCTACTTATCACAGATGCCTCAATGTCATTTAGGCTAATATATCAATTCCAACAGAGCTCTATACAACAACTAGGCCAATACACCAACACAACAGGGAATCTAGACATCTTCAACCACCCTTTTTGGGCAGCGGATCCCCCCATAGTAGGTTTTTGGGGCTTGAAGCCTTTATTTTGGTCAAGTGTAATATAAAGACCCCGCAAAATGCGGGCATGAAGCGCGAGAGTCTAGGATTGTTCACACTAAAATAATATAATTTAATGCAAAGTGTGTCGGCCTATAGACCATGGGATTGTATAAATAGAGTGAGGCTCTAAGTATAAAGGGGGTCTTAAGTCATATGATGTTCTTTTGGATGATGAATTAAGCTGTGAGTCTGTAAGTCCAAGTCTTGGGTTGTAGTAGTAGGAAGAGGCTCTACAACTGTGTGCGCAGAGGCCTGGTAGAGTCCACAACTATGTGCGTGGACCCCTACAATTGAGTGCGCAGGGTGGAGTTGGGATTGTATTGGAACAAAGGATTAATAAAAGATAAGTTGATTCTGAAATACTATGTGTTTATGCTTCTGTTATATTTATGCATCTCTTTACAATTTTATGATTGCGCGCACTTGTTATGAATGTTGAATGGTTAATGAGAATATTGGGTATACACAATTAAGTCAAGATCTATAATAATAGCACAGTAAGGATAAAGGATCTAGATAGCACCTCTTCACGCTCTTTACAGAGCTGCGCAGAAGTAGTTGCACAAGTTGCGAAGTACAGACGGCTGCGCGGAGTGGTGCAGGCACATAGGTTTGTGTCGTCGACTTCCTAGAATTCATTAAGACATCCCTTGAGTGCAGAAACCTGGTTCTAGCACCCTCCCATACTACCTCAGGTGAGAGCTCAGTCTGCACACCGCAAGCTGTTGCCGAAAGGGCCGGTACTTTTGGGATTTGTTTGGCTAAATCAATTTTGAACCTGGGTCAGGCCCCATCAAGCCAGCAAATGGTTCCGTTGCTGGGACCAGGATCTGTCTAAGGGATGTCTAATGTCGTGCCATTGGAACCCAACAAAGAAGGAAATTGAAGAGTGGTTGGACAAGAAGCTTTACGAGTTCGTGACATAGGAAAATATAACTCCTCATATGTTCGAGAAAAGGTGGTTGAATCGTTATGTATATACTGAAATCCATGAGCTCTTCTTCGTGTCCTTTCCTTCTAAACTGTATGAGTGGATCGCAAGGTTAGCCAATAGCTAGGGAAGGTATAAGCTCGACCAACCAATAGTGTGGACTTCGGAGTTAGTGCGCAGACTAGAGGCATCAGAAGATAAGTTCGCGCGAGCTGTGGACCATTGGCTCGACCGGATAATAGGGGGTTTATCATTGAATTTGTGATAGACATGATCGTGAGCTACATCGAAGCAGAAATACATTTTGTCAAGGGACCGCAAAGTAAGTACATTAAATCTTTGAATACCTGGCTTAAGATGCTGTTATGTGAAAAATGGGTAATGCGAATACATTAATGTTTGGAATGACGTGGAGCGGAAGGATCTACCAAGGTAGGGGGAATTAGGAAACAGTCCCTTGATTTCACCTTCGAGAGAGAGCGATGAAGATCTTGCTCGGGTCTCTTCGAGAAGTGCGGTCAGTTTGATAAAGTAGCGCATTCCACAGTTACCACCTCCACTTACGCCACCACCCACTTCACCTCCTTCACCTCCATCCTCACCCACCCCACCTCCACCAAATCGGTAGTTCAGCATGGTGAGCGCGATCAAGCTACCCATATTCAGAGGAGTAGGGAATGAGTATCCAAACTAGTTCTGGTTCGTGGTAAGAGCAGTGTGGGAAGCATAAGGGGTTACAGATGACAACACTAAGAAGGCTACATTGGTGAGTGCGCTGCAGGATCACACGTTGACATGGTATATCAAGCACTCTAATGATCACCCAAATGTAGGAATAGTGGAGATCTAGAATGCGCTGAACAGAGAATTTAGCAGGCCGAAATCAGAGACACAGTCAATCATAAGGTTCAAAGAGATCGCGATGCTTCCAGGCGAGACCCCCTCGGATTTGGATCAGAGGATGAAGAGTACGATCTGCGAGGCTAATATGACACTAACAGATGCACAACACCACCCATGGTTTGTGGCATATTTGACACCACACCTGAGGATGGCGCTGTCACAGCAGAAGCTTTCAACCCAAGCCGAAGCGTTGGAAATGGCGATGAGGTTGCATGAGACACTGATACAGGATCCAGGGCAGGGAGTTCAACAAATGCATGCGCAACTACAAAATCTCTGCCTAGAAATGTAGAGCTTGAAGCAAGATAGGGCACCGCGGCCAGAGGCGCACAAGGAAGTGTGGTGCATAAAATGCAAAGGCTAGGGCGACAAGGATCATTGTCTGGTATTTGCAAACTACTTGGCAAGAGGGGGACCAATGCCGTTGAGACCAGAGGCACAAGTAGGGCTGAGTGTGACACCCCCGCTATGGTGCATGATCTGTCAGATAGAGCGAAAACACAACGGATAACTATCATTTGTTATAGAAGTTGACACCGACACCCCAACAACTGTTTTGTAATTTCTGTAGGTTGGCGGGCCACGACGAGCATACTTGTCGCAACTGCAAGTTAATGATGGATCAAACCCTAGCCTATAGAATGCAGATAGAAACATGAGGTCTTGACCCAACCACAGGGATGGTGCACGCTAGATTTCAGGGGTGAGGTCGAGGACGATGAGGAATGGGGCCAGGAAGGGGCCGCAGACAGTTAATCTGTTACAATTGTGGAGGACTAGGGCACTACACCCATGATTGTACCAACACAATGAGAGTATACTGTTCATACTGTGCTTAGTTTGATCATGAAGTAGTAGATTGTCCTGCGTTGATCACATGGATGGGTGAGAAAGAGGTACTCCAGCCTACTCCGACTCAAAATATCCAAATGATGAGGTATGAACCGCACGAAGAAGAACCAAATGTGAACATGATGCTTAGAAGCGGTGTGACCATAGGGGAAGATAAGGGGAAGTAGCTCGAGGAGGATACATGGGTTCGTAAGGTTCCTACAAAGGAACTAGAGTTTGACTTAGAACACGTAAAGGAGACGTTTATGGAAGCTAAGAAGAGCTTCGCGGAGGCCTCCACTTCAAGTAGTAAGGATCAACCAGAGCCAGGGATGGATCCTTCTATGCTTACTACCTTTTTGGAGACAATGCATGAAATTGCTGTGTGACAATAAGGCAATTAGGGGACTACAGGATTTGAACACCAAGTGCACGAGGTCAGGGGAACCATGCGTAGTCCGGAAGTTGGGGAAGCATGCATTGCGCATCGGGAGGGAAATGAGATTGATGACGCAGATTGGCGAATATGAAATGGATCAGATAATCCTAGACTTGGGTTCGGATGTGAATGTATTACCGAAGCAGACATGGGAACGCATGGGCAGGCCCGCATTACAGTAGTTCCTTATTCAATTACAAATGGCAAACCAACATAAGTGCCCATGGGAAGGTTGCAAGGGGTAACAATTGATATCGAAGGCACGAGCACGCAGACAGACTTTGAAGTAATAGAGATTGTTGATGACAACAATCCTTATCCTGCGTTTCTAGGAATAGACTGGGCCACGAATATGAATGGGGTCATTAACCTAAAGAAGCGGAAGATGATATTCGAGAAATAGTCCCTAGACATAGTAGTTCTGCTAGACCTAGCCGAAGGAGAACGCTACACTGAACCAGTGTGCGACGATGTGCTGGATTGTATTTACCAGATAACGTCACAAGACCAGGATCAAGTGAATCCGACTGCAGATGGGAGAATCTCATGGGAGCGTGAAATTTCCTGTACTTTAGATTTAAATGAAGAAATAGAACGCTGGCAGAACCGGTTGCACGAAGTGACAACGCTGAATTACAACATGATGATTAGGTCACTGCGGTGTGTGACGACAAAAGCAAGGGAACTGCCAACATATGATGGGGTAATAGTGGTGGATAAATTCTTAGACAAATTTGAAAGTGTAGTACCGGAACAACAGCGGTACGGTGCATTGGAATGGGCGATGCGCACAACACCCGCATGATGGTGGAGTACACATCAGAAGACCATTGGAAACTGGCGCGAATGTAGAAGACGGATGGCTTACGGTTTGGAAGTCCCCAACATCGAACAAGAGTCGGGCAGCCAGAACGAAGCAGCTTGCGCGCCCATCTGTGTCGATGGGTGCAAGCACATCCCAGACTAAGGATCAAAAATTAGAACCAAACATGGTAGCAGGAAAAGCGACATGCACCAAAAATATTCTACATCGGAGCTTTCAAAAAGTTATGCAGAATCATGAACATAGTTTACCAGGCAGAACAAACTGATTGGGACCTGCGCATGCCAACAGTCTGATGGGCCTATAAGGCCATGCACAAGAACTTGAGCATGGGAATGATTCCAAATATGACGAGCAGAGTCGAGGCCATAACATGGGAAAAGAATTCTCACACAATAACTTAGATATTTGGGACAGCGCGAGAGAACCAGAGTGAATAAATTATGCAACCGTGCGAGGATGAATGTAGATTCAAGAATCCATTCGGTGAGGGAACATTGAGCTTCGCGAACTCGAAGAAGATTGGGTACGAATGAAGCAGAAGAGCATGTTAATGGACGCGAATATCAGAAAACTAGAAATGGAAATAGTGCAAGCATTATGCATTGACCAAAGGACAAGACAACGTATGAGCATCCCTACCACCGCACTAGAAGATTGTCGAGGAGAATTTATGGCTATACTACCATGGCTGCAACCACACCTTATTAGACGAAGTAACCAGGGAAGCACACTGCATAAGGAAGAATGCGAGGCACAGATTGGCGTGAGGGTGACTAAGGAAGGCCCACAGATTGGGTTAGAAGGTGACGTGAAGCCTTGCACCGGTGGTGCGACCACCTAACTATCCGTAGGAAGCATAGTACTGGTGCTCCAAGCAGTTGAAAGAGAGCGCGGGACTATAAAAGAGTCTGTATGGGAGCTGTGTGACATAGAAGTTGCGTGCAAGATCAATATGATGCAGGGGTCACGTACGCGCACAGGGCACTCATCACTTCAGTGCTAGCCCAGATATTGAAGTTTCCGTTATTTACAGGTTTTCTTGTGGCCTTTTTAGTTATGCGTTTTAGCCTATTATGGTTATTTCACGCACTTTGAGGCACTTTTCAGACCATTAAAAGGACACCTAATAAATTGTTAGGTATGTACGAAGTGTTTTGGAAATACAGGAAAAAATACCATTCGGGCAATATCTCCAAGGAGTTGCAAATGGATTTGCTGGTTCACCAATCATTGATGGTTCTAAAACCGCTAAACCTAGCGTTCCGGCATGGGTAAGTTGGGAAGTAACTGTTGAAGTCACTATTCATGACAAGATGTCCAATTTAAAGCCACGAGGAGCGGGCGAAGGGCAATTAAGATACAAAGTTAGAACTAGATTTGAGGATAACTGCCGCCAATATTGCATTAATGAGCTGAAAAAGGGGAAACAGTCGAATTTGAATTCAAAAAGGCCTATAAATCATAGGTGGCTCTCCACCGAACAACCCTTGGCATTTTGATAATTCAGTTGTTGTGCTAATAAGTGGGTATGAACCTAACAAATTTGGAGGCTGTGAGAGCAAGTCCATGGTTTGAAACACTACCGCAGGAGACACAGGGTTCCCTGATCAGAATGATGTCAATAACTAAGGGAGCCACGTAGAGCTCTACGCCACCGGGAGGGGATGCACTGGAAATCCCTAAATCACCCCAGACACCGAGACCCAAAAAGGATCCACAGGCAGTAGAACTGGTCCGTATGTCTCCGTGAAATCTGTGGTTCGGTAATTGGCTATGGAAGATAAGGGAAAGACGGTTAATATTGACACAGATGATGATGAGGAGGATATTTAGGCCTTTGTAAAAGAGATTGAGCCAGACGAAGAAGTGGAGGAAGACATTAAGCCAGTGCGCGCTGCAACAAAACTGCCCAAATATGTCCCCCCATGGAAAGGGAAAGCAAAAGTGCCCAAGGACGTGTATACCGTTAAGAACACACTTGAAACGCCACTCCTCCTAGATGGAATTTTATTTGAGGATTCAGTCCTGGGCTGCGTACCCATGATGAAGTTTGAAGATTGGGACCTCATAGACAGCGAAAGTTTCCCACATTTGGAGACTAGCCAACTTATGAAACAAAGCAAGGAGGGGGTAGTTACAGTGTTGCAGTCGAGGAAATGGCTGCGCAGGGTGGAGGAGGCTAGGCTACTCCACCTTCTTTGGATTCCGCATTTTCACCGGGCACCAATCACGATATTCGTCATTAGGCAACTACTTTGCCTAGTGCATGAGGGGTACTTGTGGCTGGAGGAGCCGATTCCCATAATGACAGAGCTGATTCATAGGATTTCAAACCTTCTTTGTACAAGAAGTGACCCTGTGGAAATATCTGGCCAAAGCGGAGACTTGGCGCTCGCAGAAGCTAGGAAGAAGAAATACAAGTTGGAAAGAAGCAGCGGGGCTATGTGATTACTAGCATTCAAGACAAAGGGGTGCGCGTAGCCACTTAGCTACTGGAAAGAAAAGTGATGAGAAAAGTCAATGGCAACGAGGTGCCAGGAATAGTCATTGCGCTGGCTGAACAATGCGTCGAGGGGGTACAGTTCAACTGGGCACAGTTCCTCTGCAAGGAGTTCCTGACGAACTGCAAGGAGGCTCAAGAGCAGGATAAGACCTTCCACTACGCGTGGTTGCTGTTATCCATCTTGTTGGTTATAGAGGAATTACTGGAGGACAGTCAGTTTCCTCCCCTTGACCAGGACTTGCCAGAGGCAACAAAATACGCGTTGCTCTGGGCGACAAGGCACGCCACGTGCATTCGCGAGATCAAGATCTTCTGGATACTCATGGAGGCGAGCATACGGATGTGGATCCACAAACGGTCGCTCCTATCCCCCACGATATATGACAATCTGTGGAGCTTTGCAGACTTTAAGGTGGATATGCACAATGTGTATATCAAGGCGCGGAAGGATCCGGAGTAGAACTAGAACAAACTCCCGTTCATCGAAGTTGACAACGCTGTTTTTGCAGTGCTCAACTCATGGCCACTCGAATGACTCTCCTCAGGTCTGGAAACGTGTGATGAGGCAGTGATACAATGACAGAAGGATGCCGCCAAGCTACTGGCACAACAAAAGCGGAACAAGCAGTTAGCCAAGGAGGTAAGGGCTTTCTGTGAGGCAACAAAGGCCGCCGCTGAACAGACCAAGGTAGTTGAACAAACAACAGTATTAGGGGCCACCACGACACAGGAGGAAAGAGGATCGGACCTAACCATAGGACATGGGACAAACGATACAGTAGAAGGCGCAGACCCAAGCGCCAACTCTACACAATTGAAACGACTGTGCGTGACGGAACGAATAGGGCCACGGAAGAAGACCAAGGCTTCCAAATTGGATGGGGAGCCTATTACATTGATAGAGGGTGATCTATACGACATCGATGATATAGTTTGTGAGGTCACTAGGGAGGTGCTCCAAGAAGCAATGATGGAGCAGCATAATGTGTTAGGGGCACTTAGGTCACAACTGCAGGGACTTCAGGTGCAACTCCCACAAGAAGGACCGGTAGCCGTCTATGGTGCCACGGGAGCATCAACAATAGAGTAGTTGTTGTGGGCCAAAATGGCCAACACCATTATGCTGCTAGAAGGAGCACTAACAGCGAACAATGTGGAGGATAGAGCCATGGTAGGACAGATTAAGGGATTCAGCCTAAACTTGGCTGCCCTTCTGCGGGATATTTTATACCAGCTACAGAATGGAGCGACGACAAAACTCCACGCTAGGGAAGGATGCGCAGTGCAAATGGTATGTGAACAACGAATCAACATCGAACAACTTAGCCTACAACGTGATGAAGTGGTGGCTCAGAACCAGTAGTTGGAGCAAATCGTAGAGGAAGCATGTCACCGCGTCCCAGAACCAGAAATTGCAATAGATCTTCCAATAGGAATATGGATCCACAAATTGGCCAGTGGATTCCGCGAGGCGAAGGAGGAAGCTACGAGGATTCAACTAGACCTCAACCTAAAAATTTCTAAACTATGATTAAAGGCGCATCCCTCCATGCCCCCAGAAGTTCAAGATCAATGCGTTGACAATATCTGAAAAGGGTTTGAAGGATTCGAACAGGCAGTGAAGAACTGCACCATGTTGTTGGAAGAATCCTTCGGGGTCCTCGCAACCTTACAGGAGGAGCCCACCATACATTGGTTGGAAATAAAGGTACGAGAGTTTCAAATGAAATATGATAGTGTATGTGGGATGACACAGATAGTGGTCCTAACTCAGCGGCTCGCGAGGTTGCAACAGGCAAAGGCATTGAAGGACCAAGTGGATGCAACGTGCCAAAAAGAGGTAGTACTTAAAACACATTTCTAGCCTTGGATTGATGAGGCCTTCCTCATCACAACCGACATCGAAGGAAAACTAGCGCAAATGAAAGCGATGTATGATCTGAGACAGTGGTGTGACCCTGTCAATGAGCATTTGACCCAACGAGCAGAACAGATCCAGTGGAAGGAAGAGGAGTGCGTTATGGATCTTCACGCAACGCAGGCATAGCTGGATGGAATTCGTGCGAAGATTTCCGCGCCAGCAGAGTGACTTGAGGACGGGTCACGATGATTGTGTTAGGGGCCTGTTGGGCAACTTATCCCCCCATAGCAGGTTTTTGGGGCTTGAAGCCCGGATTTTGGTCAAGTGTAGTGTAAAGACCGGTCGAAATGTGGGCACGGAGCATGAGAGTCTAGGTTTGTCCACCCTAAAATAATATAACTTAATGCAAAGTGTGTCGGCCTACCCATGGTCCGCAGACCATGGGATTGCATAAATATAGCAAGGCTCTAAGTATAAAGGGGGTCTTAAGTCATATGATATTCTTTTGGATCACGAATTAAGCTCTGAGTCTGTAAGTTTGAGTCTTGGGTTGTAGTAGTAGGAAGAGGCTCTGCAGCTGTGTGCGCAGAGGCCTGGTAGAATCCGCAGCTGTGTGCTCGGACCCCTGCAGCTGAGTGCGCAGGGCAGAGTTGGGATTGTACTCGAACAAAGGATTAATAAAAGATAAGTTGATTCTAAAATACTGTGTGTTTATGCTTCTGTTATATTTATACATCTCTTTATAGTTTTATGATTGCGCGCACTTGTTATGAATGTTGAATGGTTAATGAGAATATTGGGTACACACAATTAAGTCAAGATCTATAATAATAGCATAGTAAGGATAAAGGATCAAGATAGAACCTCTTCGCGCTCTTTACAGAGCTGAGCAGAAGTAATCGCACAAGTTGCGAAGGACAGATGGCTGTATGGAGTGGCGCAGGCACGCAGGTTCGAGTCGCGAACTTCCTAGACTTCATCAAGACATCCCTAGGGTGCGGAAACCTGGTTCTAGCACCCTCCCATACTACCTTAGGTGAGACCTCAGTCCATGCACCTCGGGCTATTGCCGAAAGGGCCGGTAGTTTTGGGATTTGTTTGGCTAAATCACTTCTAAACCTGGGCCAAGCCCCATCAAGCCAACAACCCTAGAAATGGTTTTATAAATCATCAAGATTTCCTTCCCTAGTACCATCATACGATTTCACAACCTAAGGTACTCATCTCTCCTTCTAAATCAGAGTTCTCTATCAATCCAAGCATTCTTATCAAATATTCATACTTGTCAGGGAGGTATCAATACATCAACTACTTGTTCAACTGTTGGAACATACTATAGCTTCATGACCCCCACCAATATAAAACTTCTAATATATTGGTTCTTATTATCAATATGCTAACATAAAATCTGGGATCTACAACCAGTATGATGCTGCTTAGGTTATCACAATATCCAAACAAATATTGATGAAAGCTTCCTTTTACAACCTTACAAGCATCACCAAACTTAGCCTCAACATTACTTAAAACAACCGAGTCTTGTTCACGACTTACCACAAATAACCACCAGTATTGCTTTAGCCATTCTTTGATCTTATAGTCTCATTATTTCCTCATGGCCTTCACTAAATGTACGATTGTTAGTCATGGCTTAGTGCATGACACATGAAGTAAAAAATTATGTCCTCCCTCTCAAATAGGGAGATAAGTCCATCATTAATAACTGTATTCTTCCAGCTACACATGCTCTTTATTTTGCATCATCATATCATCAGAGAAATTCATCCTTTCAAAACATCATTCCATTTATCTTCATATGGCAAAAAGGTCATCTTTCAATCATTAATGTAAACTTAAAATTCATTAGGGTCCTTATAGCTCCCTCTTTCCATCATGCTCAACATTATCATAAAGTCATCATAAGGAGGTAGACATACATCTTTACAACCTCTTGCAAACTATGTACTTGCAAATAAGTATAACCAAATACTATATATATATATATATATCTATATCTATACAAGTGTATGTAGTTAACTTTATCAATCTAGGGTTACAATGTCATCACAAGGAGCACATCTAGGATAAGAAATTAAACCATAGATATCAAAATCTAAACCTTGTTTGGATTTCAAGCATTTACGACTAGGGTTTCAATTTCATTCCCTAGGATCTTATATCAACCTCTACTAGGGTTTTTTCATAAACCCTAGTCAACATCACCAAACCCTAAAAAATTGGGGTTTCATGAAAGAAAAGGGTTGATTTAATCTATAATTCAAACATCCTAACACCATATGAATCTTCATCTTTCTATAACAAACCCTAGAGATGAGAGAGTCATTACCATAAATAGAAGTCATACCTGCTCATATGATTTGGAACTGCTACAGATATTAGAATTTTTAAAGATACCTTGAGTGCTTGTTCTGCAAACTGTTATGAAACCAGCTCAAGAAAAATATAGAAAATATAGATCCACACCTTACAATTCAGCCTCTTCGAGGGGGCAAACTCCTTTACATTACATAAATGAACAATTATTGGATGATACAAATGACAAAACCTCCTTTCTATATATAGGAGTCTTAAGGAGTCACAATATAACCTAGCCGACCTAACAATAATAATATAAAGCCACAAAAATAACAATAGAGGGATTCTATGGGGCACAGTAATAACAATATGGTGTAATAGGGGCACAACAATATTAATAAGGGGTACAACTACAATAGTAATGGGGTAATCACTAGTATTATAGGGACCCAACATGCCCCTCTCCTTCAAAAAAGTGTTGTCCTCAACGCTTGAGTAGTTCTATATGCTTCTGTATAAAATTCTCATCCTCCCATGTGGAATCTTCAGCAGATAAGTTCTTCCACTTGATAAGATACTCTGAAATTGATCGATTTCGTAGTTTTCGAGTTCTTGTTTCTGTGACTGCTTTTCGTTGCAATATAATTTTTCCTTCGTCGTCAAGTTCTGGCAATATTGTTTGAATTGGGAGCTTATCGCCTATAACCCTCTTTAAACATGAAACATGGAAAACTGGGTGCAATCGAGAAGCTGCAGGAAGCTCCAATTTGTATGCCATAGTACCAATCTTTTGCAACACCTTGTACGAACCATAATATTTTGGTGATAATTTATTATCCTTCTTAGCTTGCTTGAGGGACATTTGCTTATATGGTTGTAGCCGTAGGAATACTCAATCACCTACATCAAATCTTCTTTCGCTGCGATGTTGATCTACCTGTTGTTTCATTCTATTCTGTGCCAACACGAGCTTATCCTTTAAGAGTTGGAGGACTTGTTGTTGATGTTCGATGTGATGTTCCACTACTTGAACCTTATAATTTTCTCTTAAATATGATGTGATGGATGGTGGCT
>APFE030299916.1:0-67594 GCA_000404065.3 Pinus taeda
TATCAAGGATTCGAAGCAGCATTTGATACTCAAACACTGTGGCTACCTGCACAAGTACATCCAGGAAGAAATAGAATTCCTAAACCTCTCCTCGCTTGGCACGACATACGGATATGCTGTCAAGGTTGAGCAAAAGTTTAAACAGAAGAAGCGAGACTTTGGATCTGCAAATATGAAGCAAGGGAAAGGTGCCCTCAAACTACAGAACAAAGGACAAAGCCAAGACAGGGTGACCCAAGACAACCCAACAAAGCTGCAAGCAAAGAACAGCACCACGAAGCTGAAAAAGGACACGGGAAAATGGTGTGAGTTCCATAAGAGCTCCACTCACAACACAAGTAAGTGTCAGGCCAAGCAGTCACTGGTGGCTGAGCTAAAGGTTTCAGAATCAGATCCACGTTCTGACTCTAAGTTAGAACCTGACAAGGTGAATGACAAAGGAAAGGAGATTATCGATGTAGAGCCCAACACCACCATTGCCACCACGAAGATCTAGAAGGAGGAACATGAAGATCCAGAGGAGGAGGAGCATCTCTTCCACTCATAGATGTGGGTAAAGGGATCCCTGCTACAGTTCATTGTTGACAGTGGGATCCAAAAGAACCTCATTTCGGAAGAGGTCGTGAAGCAGTTGGGCTTAGCAACCAAAGCACATCTACAACTGTACACCATTGGGTGGCTTCACCAAGGACGTGATCTTTGTGTGAGCGAGCAGTGTCGCCTTCCATACAACATCAAGCTCTTCACGGATGAGGTATTGTGTGACATTGCTCCCCTTGAAGTTTGCGATGTATTATTAGGGCAACCATACTTGGGGAAGCAACATGTTGTGTATGAATCAAGGCCCCGCGGTGTTATTATTACTTTGGGAAATAAGTTGTACAGGATACCAGAGTTAGAACCACCTACTACCATCTCTTTTGTTATTGCAAAACAATGCAGTAAGCTCATTTCCAAAACCAGGAAATTTGTTTTCCTCACGATATGCCATCAAGGAAAGAAGAAGACAGTGTCCACGACCTCACGACAGGGCCCCTCCGCATTACAACTACAAATGGACAAGGTCGTGGAGGAGTATGAGGACATCTTCACCTCCCTGCAGGGGTTCCTTTGCACTGCCAGGTCAAGCACTCCATCGATCTGACCCTAGGTGCGCCGCTGCCAAATGGACCAATCTATCGGTGCTCTGTTTTGGAGAACGATGAAATCAAGAGGCAAATTCAGGAGCTACTACAAAAAGGTCACATCCGTCCGAGTTCATCGCCCTGTGGGAGCCTGGCCGTGTTGGTATAGAAGAAGGATAGGACTTGGAGACTCTATATTGGCTATCGGGTTCGAAACAAGATCACTGTCTGTAATAGGTATCTGATCCCAGAGATTGATGACCTCCTGGACCAAGTGAAGGGGGAAAAATATTTCCGCAATATTGATTTGAAGTTAGGATATCACCAGGTACCAATCAAACCCTCCGATGTGTGGAAGACTACCTTCAAAGCCAAGGAGGGCCTTTTCGAATGGTTGGTTATGCCTTTCGGATTGATGAATGCTCCTTCAACCTTCATGAGGCTAATGGATGACATCTTGTGCCATTCACCAACTCATTTGTAGTGGTATACTTGGATGACATCCTGATCTTCAGCCAGAGTTGGGAAGAGCAACTTCAACACATCCAAGAGGTTCTCCAGACACTGCGGCAACACAAGTTATGTGCCAATTTGGAGAAATGCACTTTTGGCATGACCCAGGTTCATTATCTTGGATACAGTATTGATGAACAAGGGGTGCATGTGGATCCAGCCAAGATCCAAGTCATTTGGGATTGGCCCTCTCCAACCACTCTAACGAAGCTCCGCAACTTTCTAGGTTTTTCCAACTTATACCGTAGGTTCGTGTTGGGATTTTCTCATATCACTTGGCCCTTGAGTCAGGTCACCAAGGGAGGAGTGAAAGCAAAATTCTTTTGGTCTGAATCTCAAAAGAAGGCATTCACAGAGTTGAAAGACCACCTTTGCTTGTCACCAGTGCTCACATTGCCAAAATTGGAACAACCATTTGAGGTAAAGACAGATGCCTCTGACTATGCTATTGGGGCAGTCCTTACTCAACAAGGGCATCCAGTGGCATATCACAATGGGACACTTTAAGACATAGTCTGAAAGTACCCCACTTATGACGAAGAGATGTATTCCATTATGTAGGCCTGTCGACAACGGAAACATTACATTTGGGGGAAGGAAATGGTCATCCACACAGACCACTGACCCCTCCAGTTCATACAGACCCAAGGGAAATTACAAAATGATCTCCATCAGAAGTGGTCCACATACCTGCAAAAATTCGATTTGAATATCAAGTATAAGAAGGATAGCACCAATAATGTTGCAAATTGCCTCAGTCGACCACTGATCATGTCATTAACCACCATGCTCAACTCTTGTGGGCACATGAATTCTGATTGGCCACTTCTCTACAAAAGCCACCCAGAATTTGGCCACACATACCAGACACTCTTGGACGGTGGCATGTTCCAGATTTTCACCTCCAGGGTGCCTTATTATACCACCCGGGTCACCTTTGTGTTCCTTCAAGTGAGTGTGCCAAGATGATTAGGGAAGCACACTACAGTCAGACTACTGGGCGTTTTGGGGTCGAGAAAATGGTGGCAGTATTATAGAAGTATTTCTACTGGCGAAATCTTTGACAAGATGTCGGGAAGTACATCAGATCATGCACTGCCTGTGTCATTGCCAAACCGACAGTCAAGAAGCAAGGCCTCTATACCCCGCTACCTACCGCTAGTCGACCTTGGGAATCCATCTCCATGGATCACATGTTAGGCCTTCCTTCCACTAAGCATGGAAACAACTATGTTTTTGTGGTCATCGACAGGTTCTCAAAGATGGCCATTATGGTGGCCTGCAAGAAGAATATCGGAGCATAATCCACTGCTAAACTCTTCTTTGAACGAGTGTGGGTGCACTTTGGTATTCCATAGTCTATCATCTCAGATCGGGATAGTAGGTTCCTCATTACATTTTGGTCTAGTTTCTGGTCGATGCTGGATACCAAACTCACTAAGTCCACAACCTTCCATCCTCAAAATGATGGCCAGATAGAGGTTGTCAATAGGATGATTATACACATTCTGCACATGTACAACTCAAAGCATCCATGCACATGGGATGAGAGCCTCCCCTATGTTCAGCACAGCTACAACTGGGCTCTCCATATCTTGACTGGCCACAACCCTTTTCAGGTGGGCTTGAGACTCCAGCCACTATGTCCCATTGATGTGGCCATGCCATTTGCAGCTACTCATGCATATTCGGCTCATGTCCAGTCTGAAAAATATAAGGAAAATAACTTCATTGAGCACATCCAACATATTCACCACCAAGTCCATGACATTCTGGAAAAATAAAATTCCAAGTACAAGTATCGAGATGATCAACATCGGGTGTCACACAAGTTTCAGGTGGGCGACAAATACTGGTTGCATTTGCAAAAGGAATGCCTTACCGGAGCCTATCGGAAACTCAGACCACTCCAATATGTTCCTTACACCATTACCAAGGCTATGGGAGACAATGCATTTGAGCTCATCGTTCCCCCATTCCTTGGCATGCACCTAGTGTTCAACGTGGACCACCTTCGACCATACTTTCCACCATTACTAGACACATTTGATATTGCAAAACAGCTCACACCCACAGAGTTAAATCCAGATTGCATGGAACAAGCTGCAATTGATCAAATCATGGACACACAGATCAAGCACACTCACCAACAGAACATCCAACTGTATCAAGTTGTCAAAGCAGGCCAACTTCTTCACTAGGGCAAGTGGCTCACCAGGGACCAAGTTCAGCAGATGTTTCCTCATCTCATGGAGGAACTCAACGCAATGGGGACCATTGCTTCCTAGGGGGAGGAATGATCCAGGTGGATATTGGTGGCCACCCGCCAAGTCCACTTGTACCCCCACCATTGTTTCTTTCAGCGCTTCAGTTTCCTTAATTGTAGCACAATTTACTATTTTTGGCAGTTTTTCTGGTCCTAAACTTTCGGAGCCGTTTTGAGGCCTTAAACTATGGTTTTCCGGAAACATGGGAGCAACATGGGTCCATGGACCTATGTTACTCTTTCCAAAGTTGTAGTTCTCAGATATATCTTTCTAACAAGATATTGTATGCGTCAAACAGAGATCGTATGCCAAAGTTACGACCCCGGGAAGTTGATGTACCAATTTAACCAAACGGGGCCCACAGTTTGGTGTTTCATCTTCTAGGATTAGGTTTTTGGATGTTTAGGGTTGTCCATTATTTCTCAACAATAAATAGGCCTTCGAGCTTCATCGTAACATAGTTCAAAGGCATGTAGCCACCACATCTCTTCTCACAGATAAGCTACTATCGCCGTAGTAGTTTATTTCCATTTTCTGTTTGTAAGCATATCTTAGTATTTTACAATAATGAAATGAAGTATTATTTCTGTTGCATCTTTGGGTTTATGGTTATCTCTATAATTTGTTGCGTTCCTATTTAAATCCGGATCAAGTGCGTCCCTGGTGGCTAAGGGCCCGACCCTAGTGGATCACTTGCTTTCTGTACCATTATTTTCCAATTACAAGTCGTTCATGGTTTGATTTCTTTTACTTGATTCATTCAATAATCTGTTATTCCTTGTCATTCATTTACTGGCTCTGTTATATTTAATTCGTATTTGAATAGTAAAGTTATCATTTACAACTGAAATGTTATGCTGAAATCATATCGCATTGTTGTTCCCTTACAGATTGACATTACTGTGTAACATTGTTGTTCATTTATAGATTGACATTACTATTCATTGACAGAGTGACATTGCTGTGCATTTACGGATTGGTATTGTTGTTCATTTAGCTATGGTTTACCTCTAATTTTATAGCTGCTCATTCAGATCACCATTCCATTGCAACTGCAATTGTTGTTCCTTTATGACTGTGGTTAATATTTATTATGCTAAACTCATATTATTGATTCCATCATTATAGATTCGTTGTGTGTTAACATTTGATTTAGTTCGTTGTGTGTTTACATTTGATTTAGTTTGTTGTTCAATATTTCGTAGACTTACTTAAGTTTGTTGTTCCATTCTCAGTTTGTTGTTCAAAATCATTTCCTAGTTAAAGATTACTGCTCATTTCCTTTAGATTACAATTGCTTCTTAATTCATTCCTGTAAGTTAAAGCTTTGTTGTTCGATCTTTTCAATAGATTAGTTGTTGTTCCCTTTTCTGTTATTTGAATTATCATTTCAAGTAATTGCTTTGGTGTGAACAGAACGATCTGCAACTATAGTGAACATTGACTATTGTTGTATGGTTCCCAGATGGGAGATCTTCTCTTTGATTGCTTTTCATTTGAATCAGTTTACAAAGGAAAGAGTTACCGTTACCGCATCCTTGACTGATGAGTGTTGTAGTTTCTTAAATGAATCATTTAGTTACAAAGCATTTCAATTTCTTGCCATTACTTTTAGAATTTGTTTTCAGCATTTATTTACTGTTGTAAAAGAACTATACTACTAGCATTACTCTTGACAAGTGACTGCCTCAGACTGAGTACACTCTTGAGATAAAAAATCGTACGTGGATTGATAATTAATGTAGAGTAAATAGAGGTTAAAAAGACCCTTTTTACTGCTCAACAACGTCCCCAAACTAGCGAATATATTTATATTTGCTTTTAAAGGTCGATTTTATAGCCACTGCTAGGCATCCTTCCAGGCATCTAGTAAGCCGAGTGATTGGACTAACATGCCCATGTATTTGTTTATGTATTAATGCTATCCCCTGCATTTTGTACAGCTTTAACGAGATAGCCATGGATAGGAATCCGGTGGGTGGCTTCATCAGCTCCTCTATGGTTGTTTTCGAGTTGCATAATGTGGAAGGGTGGTTTATGTAACCACAGGTGAAGGGAGGATAGGTTTATGGGGGTGCATGTAAGATTGCGAGGAGAAACCATTGAGCATGAAGGGTGTTGCTTAGCGAGATGCACTGGAGTGCCTCTCACCTTTCCCATTTAAGTAAAGTAAATTCCACTCACAGGGGCATAGTCACATCTTCTCTTATTTTCAATCTGCAAGAAGAGAGATATTTGGTATGAACACGCCGCATTGATTTCGAAGACACTGCAGTGGTTATTTCCTTGCCTTTCTCCCAGTGTAAAGTTAATTAAATTTTGAAATTTGGGTTGTTCCTAAGCAAGCTAGGAACACTTCACTAGTAGTCGTTGTAATTCTTTGGTGCTAGGTATTAATAGAGACCATCTTTCCAAAAAAAAATGTAAAAAAGTAAGAAAGAAAGAAGAAGGCGGCAGTGACCCTTCGAATGATGTGTGTGTGCATTCTTCTTAATTACTCTATTCTGACATACATAGAGTAATGTGCTAGGGAATGTTTCATGAAGAGCTAGTCTTTCCCTGCTCCAGAAATCGATTCACAAAATTTTGGTAGAGTACTTTGCTCTCTATGTTTAACAATTTGGAAGTGTGCACTGAAGGTATGGTACATTGGTTCAACTCCATGTTGTGAATAAAAATCTGCAGTTCAGAATGATGTCTTTTTTCTAACTCATCTTGTTGAAAAATCTACTCCTTTGTGTTGAACAATTTTTTGAGGGCCATGAAACGTGTTGCAATGAGTTCAACTCTTGAATGCATTACACCCTTGCCATTCCATTAGTCATATGGGGCAAGTCAATGCCATGATAAGTTGAAAAGGTACAAGAAAATTTTTATTTTATAATATTCAACTACTTGAATGCCACAATATGCCCTGAGGAGAAAGTAGGGCTGTAACGATTTTGCACAAGATTTTTTATCCTCACGATGATGCTAGACTGAGGTCTATGTAACCAGATTTGATACTGACCTATTTCTTGTTTTGAGTCTCATTGTTTGGGAATGCACAATATACTTTTCCTTGTATATGAATGCAACAAACCATCGTTGTGTGTGGATTTGGAGGATAATTGTAAAGTTAAAATCTTGCTTTTGGTTCATTCCTCAAGGAAGAATATCACTTGATTGTTGTATTTTTCTAGGAGAGCAAATTTTGAGAACAACTTGCAGTGACATTGGTTCATAGTTGTGAACAAATTATAAAGTGTAAGTTTCACATTGTATAAAATGACTCATATTGGTGAATTATTAGAGTTATTTAAAACTCTGAGACAATCTACTTCTGATGACACATTCCAAATCAACAAAGGCTCTCTCTCAAAAATTCAGACTTGTCTACAATATGCAGAAGAACAGATTGACTTTTTGTAGCTTGAATCTCAACTACAACAGAAAGAATTCCAACAATGGTGTCATCATTTTGAACCTATTTTTGTTCAAAATATTGAGACGGGCTCCCATAAAAAACCCGAAATTGATCAGATTTTTGACCCCCTCTCAGGAGTAGCTGTAGATGCAGATGCAAAAACTTAGTCTTCACTTCTGAAGCTGGTCAGGAGACCTTGGGAAGAGCTTGTCCACAACAATCACAGAACTGGTCTTGGATATGACAAGGACGTTTCCTTTCACTTTCCAGATTACTCAAAACCCATCCAGTTTCAAAGTGCTAGATTTCTTCATGACAGTTCACCTTCAGCTATTCCAAATTCCGCCCCTCTTCCATAGAAACAGATTGTGAAATGCCAACACTGTGACCGAGTTGGCCATATGAAATATCACCGTTTTGATCTTCATCCATGTAAGCACTGTCATAAAACCAATCATTCTTCAAATAGATGCTTCAAAAACAAACCTCCCGGAAGAACAAAGATTCATCTTGGATGGATCGCTTCTTGGCAATAGGCATCAACAACAAAGAAGATATTCCAGTCATATGTCAGAACTTGTTCTAGAGTATTGAACAATCTTGCAGTTGAGTTTTCCCCATCATCTCACCTTGTATCTGAAAGGTGGGGAAATTATGGTCATATACAAGCTTCAAAGCCACATCAAGTAAGCCTGAGCCACAACGTGCCATACCAGATTCATAGGTGTAGCCAGAGACAAAGATTCCCTTGAACATGGCTTCAGTCGGTGATGCCTCTTCAAATAATTGGGGACACTTCATCTAGCAGAAGACTTAGGCTTCTTGCCATTTTTGGAATAGTTCCAGGAATTGCATTAAGCATTCCAGAGTTTTTGGTCATCCTTAAACCATCACAGGTTGAGACCTCCCTTTTCAGGATGAGGTTCTCCCTTTTATTAGGGGTGACACCTCCCTTTCAGTGTTGAAGGTTTCCCTCTTCAAAACATCAAGAGCACTTTCTCTAGCAGAAGACTTGAGCATCATGCCAGTCTTGGAAGAGTTCTGGGAACTGCACTAAGCGTTCCAGTGTTGGTGATCATCCTTAAACCACCGCCCTTTATACCAACATTTCAGAGAGCACATTCAGCCTAGTGCTACCATGCATTTTTTGCACATTTTGTATTACAACTCTCTTCTTGGGCTCATACATAACCCTTTGGATTAATGGGGGAATGTTGGACACCTAATCCTCTAAGGGTTGGTGTGGAAGCTCAACAGCCAAAAGGAGTCCAAGGGACCACTTGGAATATGAAACCAAGGGTCACTCTTATGTATTATAAATATGTATCACTGTGAATAAGAAAATCAATCTCATGCTTATCTTTCCTATTTTGCTTTTGTCATATGTGTGTTTAACAATGTGGAATATATCCCATTTAAAGGGTGAAGTTAAATCAACAAACTAGCCCAGAGAGGGATCAAGTCTCTTGTGATGGAAACCTCTTTTAGAATGAAAATAGGTTCAATAGATTTGATCCCTCTTGGTGCTCTGTAGATCTGAAGTTAGGGTGAATTTTTTTAAAGTTTTATATATTTTTATTATAGTTGGTAAAATATGTTATAATTTAGTTGTTATTGACAAATGAGGATCAATATTTGGATGTCAAAGCTTCAAGAAATAGTTTCTTTATCCACTTGCTAGGCCCCTATACTACTAGTGTAACCCTAGTACAACTCCCTTATTATATTGATGTACCCATGTAGTGCCCATATTGTTACTATTGTGCCCCATATAAGCCCACTATTGTTATTATTATGTCCTTACATTATTATTGTTATGTCAGCTCTGATTATATTATGACCCCTTAGACTCCTATATATAGAAAGGAGGTATTTTCATTTATATCATCCAATAATTGTTCATTTATGTAATGTAAAGGAGGTTGCCCCCTCGAGGACGTTGAATTATAAGGCCTTAATCTATCTTTTCTATCTTTTTGTGAGTTGTTATCATAACATTTGGTATCAGATCTTTGGATTCTAGGGTTTCACTGCTCCAAATAGGTCATCATGGCATGTTTGCTATAACTTTGTTTCTGCGATGTTTCAGACGAGAAAAACAAAACCCATTTGAAATGAAATCTCACTGAACCTCGGATCCAAATTTCAGAGATTTTTGCATTATTTGCAGAGATATGATCTGAGGAAGTTGGTCTTTTTACACACTCCTGAATTACATTCCAAATAGGTGACCTGAGGAAATCATCATAACTTTCTCTCTAAGCATCAGATTTAAATTTCATAAGAAGGTACAAAAATAAGAAGAGTTGTAGTTTCTTGTATATATTTCGCAGAGCCAAAGGTCGAAACAGTGACACGTGGCACATCGTACAAGTTACTGAACTAGTCTATAATCTGGTCACTGTGGGAGATTTGGCATAACCCTTCCTTGGAGAATCCAATTTGGATCAGCCTAGTGGCATTTGAAAGAGGACGCAAAAGGCTACTGTAGGTCACAATTTCATACCTTAAAGATTCAAAAGTACAGATTTATAGTCGTTTCAAGATCGAGCTCCTAAAATCAAGAAAAAGGAAGATGAGGAAGATTGATGGAAAGGATTCGGTAAATTGGATACTTCAGATGGAGCAAAATGTTGATCTACATGGTGTACCACTATTACAAAAGATATGTATTGCATCTTCATATTTAGAACCAGATCAATTTTTATGGTATAAAGGGCTTTGTTCTCGTAAACAACTTGTTATGTGGTTAATTTTCATGGAGGAAATGATAGCACATTATGAGGATAAAAAGAGAAACACCTTCTTTAGAGCAACACCACAACAATTGGAAATATTAAAAGGGCTTTGCCACATAGTGGAAAGTAAAATTATCGCAACAAGGAAGTCTACCCCTCACAACTATAAAGATGGAAGTGTTGTTTCTTCTAGCCTTCCACAACCTACAAGGGTTACACCACAACAACTGGAAGAAAAAAGAGAAAAAGGGCTTTGGTACAATTGTGATAGAAAATGCACTAAAGGTCATAAGTGTGCTGAGAAGAAATTATTTTACATAGAGTATGAAGAGGAGGAAGAAAAGGATCAAGAAACATCAAAAGAAGAGGATATATGCGAGGACCCAACCCCAGAGAAAGAAGAAATGAATCAGACCATATCTTGTAAAGCATTGGCAAGAATTACCACTCCTCAAACTCTCAAGATAGAAGGACGTATCAAGAAGAAAAAGGTGCAAGAAGTGAAATATCATATCGAGAAAGAAGAAATTAAGCCAACCATATCTTGTAATTCATTGGTTAGAATTACCACTCCTCAAACTATCAAGATAGAAGGGCATATCAAGAAGAAAAATGTTCAAGAAGTGAAAGATCACATCGAGCAGAAAGAAAGGAATCTAACCATATCTTGTAAAGGATTGGAAGAAATTACCACTCCTCAAACTCTAAAGATAGAAGGACATATCAAGAAGAAAAAGGTTCAAGCAGTGAAAGATCACATCGAGCATCAACAACAAGTTCTCCAACTTTTAAAGGATAACGCCACTTGGGTGCAAAATCGAACGAAACAAGTAGATCAACATCATAGTGAAAAATGTTTTAATGTAGGTGATTGGTTATTTTTACTGCTACATCTCAAGCAAGCTATTTATGAGAAGGAAATGTTGGCAATACTATATGCACTTAAGAAATGGTGACCTTACCGAATTGGAAGACACTTCAAGGTAAAAATGGATCATGATAGTCTTAAATACTTTTTAGAACAACTATTATCTTTAGAAGAACAAAAAAAATGGGTCACAAATATGTTGGGTTATGCCTTTGATATCATCTATAGAAAAGGGAAGCAAATTTTTTTTGCAGATGCACTCTTAAGAAAGGATGAGGATGTGGAAGCATTGTTTTGTGCTATTTCTATTATCCAACTAGATTGGATAAGTGAAGCAAGGGATGAATGGAAGAAGGATGAAGAAGTATGGCCACTTATTCAAAAGTTTCAAAAGATCCCAATTCAAACAATATTGTCATAAATTGAAGAGGAAAGAAAAATCATATTGGAACCTGGAGTAGTCATAGAAACAAGAACCCGACAGCGACAAAATCGATCAATTTCAGAATGCCTCATCAAGTGGAATAACTTACCCGCTGAAGATTCCACATGGGAGGACAA
Organism: Pinus taeda; assembly: GCA_000404065.3. Classification (NCBI taxonomy): domain Eukaryota; kingdom Viridiplantae; phylum Streptophyta; class Pinopsida; order Pinales; family Pinaceae; genus Pinus; species Pinus taeda. The sequence goes on from APFE030299916.1 coordinate 11,478, forward strand.
TAATTTTACACAGAAGCATCAAGAACTACTCAAGCGTTTAGGATAACACTTTTTGAAGGAGAGGGGCATGTTAGGCCCCTATACTACTAGTGTAACCCCAGTACAACCCAATTATTATATTGATGTACCCATGTAGTGCCTATATTGTCACTATTGTGCCCCATAGAAACCCAGTATTGTTATTATTATGTCCTTACCTTATTATTGTTATGTTAGCTTTGATTATATTATGACCCCTTAGACTCCTATATATACAAAGGAGGTATTTTCATTTGTATCATCCAATAATTGTTCATTTATATAATGTAGAGGAGGTTGCCCCCTCGAAGAGGCTGAATTCTAAGGCGTTGATCTATCTTTTCTATCTTTTTGTGAGCTGGTTTCATAACACCACTACTAAGGCATAATATATCATTGTCTGACATATATGTAAGGAGGAAATTTCGTTGAAGGGTCTTTTGGGGGAGTTTGGAAGAATGGAGGATAGTGTGAGTGTATTATGTGATAGTTAAAGTTATATCCATTTGGCTACGAATCCATATTATCACAGTAAGACAAAACATATTGATGTTAAGTAAGAGTTCTTAACATAGGTTATTGATGGAGGTGAAGTAAATCTTTAGAAAGTCCACATTCAAGAAAATTATTCAAATATATTTCCAAAACCAATATCATAGATTAGTTATGGTGATGTTTAGCTTCTCTTGGCTTACAGAAGAGGTAATGAAAGAGACTAGGTAAGATATCAAATAAACAATTGTCTAGATGGAGATTGTAAGAATTCATGACAATAGTTAAATGAAAAATATATTGTAAAAACCAATGTTTACTTCAAGTATATATGGTTGTTTGTATAATGGGTGGTAGTTCTCGTAATGCATGTAACTGTGCCAAGATAGATGTATCTTAAGAGATAGGATGTATGGTTGTAATATTGATTGTATATCTTCTTGATCAATATCATATTGATGTCTTTCCTTTTAGATGTTTTCTTGACACATTGTCATGGTTTTACCATCTAAATTCTATATTGTCTTGCTATTTTATTTGTTAACTTGTATCATTATTTTCTCTGCAATTTATTATATTTGGACTCATAAATACCAACATATTGATATTTCATTTCTTTGCATGGTTATGAAGAAATAATAAACTTCTTAATATTGATTTTATATTTTTGTGAAAAATAATTTCAGGTTCTAGACTTGTAAAGGAATGTTGGATGTTCAAAGACCTCATTTTCCTAGTTTCCTTCACAATTTAAAATATTTTGATAGTTTCTATGGGAAATCGTGAATGAATTTTCCCCATGAAAAATGAGATAATTTGTAGAGAAACAATGTATTGAATTGGTTGACTCCAAAACATAGCAGTCAAACTTTGCTTATGATGCATTTAATTTTAGTTGACATGATGTAATTATCGATGAAGATGTTCATTTTAAAATGTATAAGACTATTAAAGAAGAAGATCCTCCAAAAAGAGAAAAGGCCAGGGAGTAGCTCCCAAAATATTATTCAAGTGTGCATGAGAGTTAATGAAAAAGTGGTATTATTCATTAATAGGTCCATAACGACAAATGCGTAAGTGTTTAGGGTGTGTTAAATTCAAAATAGATACACTAATTTAAAGGTAAAATGGAAATATAATCCAATTAAGTGGATTAAATGTTTATGGATAAATATTTAATCCCACTATTAGACTATGAATTGAAGAAACCATATGATAAATCATATTGAATTTTAGAAGTTGAAAAATATAGAAAAATGCAACCATATTTACCCATGTTATATCATATTGAATTCTAGATGTTGAAAAATATAGAATAATGAGTGTTATGGAAGTTGTATATTTTGTGGCCATAAAGATTTTTACCTTGAGAAATGTGCAAATACTTCTATGACCTGCATGGGTGTAAGGGAACTCCCAATATGTTGTTAAACAATGAATAATCTCCATATATTAATATATTACATATAGTAAAGAGATTTTACTTGTATTAAAGGAGGTTTATTGGAATATTAAAAAGTAGAAATTTAATTCTAGCTTTGTTTATTCCATTTTGGTTAATGAAAAGATAGATAAAATAATAGAGCAAGAGATGATTGTATGTATTAATATCTAATAGATGGAATAAGAGAGTTATGCATGACATGATTTATTCAACTTCTTAAAATCAAACACTATAATGCACAATCCATGTATGAAGCTTATTATTTGAGATGAAATTATCAAAGCATCAAATGGTAGGATTTTCCACAAATAGAGCTTCATCTATGAGAGGTGTTCATGAAGGTTTGGTTGCTCAATTGATTCGTGAAGTTCCACATTTGTTGTTTAGTCATTGTGTAGCATGTTGTGATCCCTTAGCTATAACAAAGGCTTCAAATTATTTTCTTGGTTCTAATTATAATGAAAATCTAGCCAAATTTTATTTTAATTGAAGTGTTACTGATCGGAGTTCTACAATCTAATCTAGGGTTGACGTTATGGTTGTATCGTTGGGTACCATGGTGGGACGTGCAAGGGGGAGTGTCACTCCCTCCTACAATCAAATAGTGGCGAACAGAAGCAAGGACGCCAGAATGCATCATTTCAAGAAGCGTATGGAGATGGCAACAAAGGCTATTAACATGGAAAAACTGGGAAAAAACAGACCTCATGAACAAAAGGGGATCAACAAGAAGCCAGTAGGGAGAAGAGGATAGGGTCAGCAATCAGAAAACTACTTCCATGAGCACAACTGGGGTTTGCAAACCCAAGTCCACCATAATTCCTCGAGTCATTTTAAGCGACCCAGCGCTACAAGCGCACATAGATCGCATGACGAAATATGCAGTTATATGAAAATTCATTGCCCGGATGCGGTTGACGGAGAAGGCGTTGCACATATGGATAAGGAGCCACTGGAAACCCAAGGGGGAAATAAAACTTTACCTAGGATCCAAGGGCTTCTTCACGGTGGTATTCACAAGCCTAGAGGACAAGGATAGAGTGTTCTAAGGAGGACCTTATTTATACGCTGCTATAGGCCTCTACATGCGGCCATGGATGATGAACTTTGTCCCAAAACACGAAACATTCACATCGGTACCGGTATGGATTAGACTCTACTCCTTTCCTCTGGATTATTGGTTGTCGGCGTTTCTAAAGAGAATGGGCAAAAAATTGGGGCATTTTATAAAGATCTTAGATGCGGCTCTCAAAGGAAAATATACCTCCTTTGCCTAGATATGTGTGGAAATGGACTTATCTAGGGCACATCCAGACGCGATCATTGTTGAATATACGTGAAGGCTATTGCTCCCCTTGAACCGGTGCTACCTGTGCATTGTTAATAGGTCAAAGATCAAGGCATATTTGTTAACCATATAAATGAATGAATAAAGCATATCATCAATATCAGTCAGAGCACCCATATCAGAACTTGCCCCACTTTTTTTATTGCCTGAAAAATATATATGCTCCTTAACCCATAGAAACTTGTGCGTGTACGCGACTACACTTCAAGAAACATGCGTATAATCATATTTTTCTGAAAAGTGTGATTTAACAGCAGGATGGGGCAGCAACTACTCCCATCTTTTGTTTAAGATATTCAAATGTCTCTCTGGGCAGTGGTTTAGTGAATATATCTACAACCTTTTCTTTGGAGGGAACATATTCCAATTTGACCTTTTGTTCAAGAACTTGTTCACGTAGAAAATGGTATTTGATGGGTATGTGCTTGGTCTTGGAGTGCATGACTGGATTCTCTGAAATACTAATTCCACTTGTATTATCACATAGAATGGAGATGGGTGGAGTACATGTGATCTGAATGTCTTGTAATCTTTGCATCATCCAAAGTAGTTGTGTGCAGCAAGATGCAGCAACCACATATTCTGCTTCAGCTATAGATAACAAAATTGAACTTTGTTTCTTGCTGAAGCAAGACACTAACCTGCAACCCATATAGAATGCACCGCCACTAGTGCTTTTTCTGTCATCAACACTTCCTGCCCAATCTGCATCTGTATATGCATGAAGAGTAAGATATGTATCTTTAGGATACCATAAACCAAAGTTATGTGTTCCTTGAAGATATTTGAAAATCCTTTTGACTGCTTGAAGATGTGATTCCTTTAGATTTTCTTGGAATTTTCCAACTATTCCTACTACATGCATGATGTTAGGTCGGGTACCTGTTAGATAAAGTATATTGCCAATCATGGGTCTGTAAGTTGGTTGATGTACTGCTATTGATTCATCATTTGAGCTGAGACTGCACCCTGTTACCATTGGGGTACATACATGTTTATAATCTTCCATGCCATACTTTTTCAAGATCTTTTTGAGATATTTGGTTTGTGAAAGAAAAATACCATCTTTATTTTGTTGAACTTGTAGACCAAGAAAATAAGTAAGCTCACCAAGCAAGGACATTTCAAATTCTTGTCACATTACTGAAGAAAAATTTTGACTCATGGATTCTTCATTGCTACCAAAAATTGTATCATCAACATAAACAACAATTATTAACAATTTATCAGTGTCAATCTTTGTATATAGATTGTTATCTATTGACACTTTTGAAAAACCCTGTTGATGTAGATATTTGTCAAGACAATAATACCAGGCCGTTGGGCCTGTTTCATACCATAGAGAGCCTTTTTGAGTCTGCATGCAAGTTTTGCATCATTTCCAAAAATGAATCCTTCTGGTTGTCCAATATAAAATTCTTCTTCTAAATCTCCATCAAGGAAAGAGGACTTTACATCCATTTGATATACTTTGAATTTCTAAAAGATAGAAAGAGCAAGAAACATTCTTATGGCTTCAAGTCTAGCAACAAGTTTTTCTTAAAAATCTACACCTTCTTGTTGAGCATACCCTTTACAAACAAGTCTGGCCTTGTTTCTAATGACTTTTCCATTTTCATTCAGCTTTTTTTTGAATATCCATTTAGTTCCTATAATATTTTTATCATGAGGTCTAGGAACTAATTCCCATGTATTATTCTTTTCAATTTTCTCAAGTTCCTCATTCATCGCCTTGACCCAACATTCATCTTTGCATGATTCATTTACATTTTGAGGTTCGGTGGAGGATAGTAATGCTAGATAGTTTGAGGATTCTGTAATACTTCTTCTTGTCTATACACCTACCTCTTTTTCCCCTAAAATTTGGGTTTCTAGATGATTTCTATGAATATAATTGGACAGAGTCCTTTCTTCTACTGTTATCTCTTCTTCTGATGCTTTATTGGTTTCTTCTTGAATATCATCATGATTTGATGTGGGAAAATACTCCCCATCTTCTTCATTGTCATATTCCTTTGTTTTTGTTTTTTTTGGATTTTTGCATGCTTCATCAACTACAACATCAATACTTTCAACAATTTTCCCAATTATTTTATTATAATATTTATATCCTTTACTTCCAGAAGAGTAACCAAGAAGAACACCTTCATCTGCTCTAGGTTCAAACTTACCAAGTTTTTCATCAGTTCTTTTGATATAACATCTACTTCCAAAAACTTTAAAAATATTTTACAGTAGGAGTCTTATCGTACCAAAGTTCATGTGGAGTTTGAGTGTTGTTTACCCGAACATTTTCTTGGTTGAGAATAGTTACGACAACGAATGTAGCTTCACCCCAGAAGGTTGCATGAGTTCCAAATTCATCTAGCATAGCTTGAGCCATTTGTTGAACAATCTTGTTCATTCTTTCTAACACTCCATTTTGCTGAGGAGTCCTTGCAGTGGAGAACTACTTTTTTATTCCATGTTGTTTTAAAAAGTCAAAGAATTCATCTGAGGTAAATTCCCCTCCTTGATCAGATCTGAGGCATTTGATTTTGCAATCTAATTCATTTTCAACAAAAGCTTTGAAGGCCTTTAACTTTTCAAATGCTTCATCTTTATGCTTTAGAAGACCTATCCAATACATTCTGGAAAAATCATCAATGAAAAAAATGAAGTATTCTTCTCCACAAGGTGACTTTTTCCTTGATGGTCCACATGAATCAGTATGGACAAGTTCAAGAGGCTTACTAGCTAACCCTTCCTTTTCAATGAAGTGGCTCTGGTTTTCTTACCGAATTGACATGGTTTTCATATTGTATTTTCAGGGATGCTGATATCTGGAAGATCACGAACAGCTTGGAATTTGCATGCTTTTCTTATTTGAGAAAAGCTTAGATGTCCCAAACTTCTATGCCATAGCCAGTTTTCATCATTTTTTGCTTAGATAGAATTGTTGTTGTCCTCCCTTGAGTATGTATAAGTTGTTTGGATTTCTTGTGCCTTTGATCATGGTTTCTCTTGTATCGAGCTCACGAGCAACACATCTGTTTGATCGAAACACCATTTCATTTACTTGATCACACATTTGACTCAGACTCAACAGGTTATGCTTTAGATTATCTGCATACATAACATTCCCAGCTTCAACCTTTTCTTTCAAGGAAATAGAGCCTTTACCTTTTATGCCATTATGAGTTTCATTTCCAAATGAGACATTATTTTCCTTTTACAAGGCATTATATGAGTAAAGTTTTTCTTTGTCACTTGTCATGTGTTTTGAGCATCCACTGTCAATGTACCACTAAGTTTCTTGTCCTTCTGCATACAAGGCTATACCACATCTTTCTGTTTGAGGTTCTTTCCTTCTCCATATCTTGGGATTTAATGGAGTTTTCTCCTTTTGAGATGTTTTCCGAAATTTGCTCCTGCATTTAGATTCTTCATGGCCAAAGTTGTTACAGATTGAGCATTCTATTTCATTTTCAAGAAGATAAAAGTTATTATAAGAAATTTTCTTGATCCCTGTCACATTCCTTTGATTTCGTGATTCTCTAGTCATGATGGTTTTGTAAGCAACACATTTAGCAGCTTTGTGTACAAAATTATGACATGAGAAACATTGACCATTAAAGAATTTCCCGAGATTATCAAATCTATTCACCTGGTGATTGTAGTTTCTATTGATATTCATATTTGAAGTAAATTGAGTATGATTTAACTGAGTTTGGTTGTAGCTTTTGTTCATCCTTGAAGAAAATTGAGCCTAATTTACCTGGTGATCTGCTTTATGCCTTTGTTGATGATTGTCATATTGTTCACTATTCTTTGTTGCATCAAGATAGCTTTTAGTGGAGGTTGATGGCTTCTGTGATTGATATGATTCTTCAGTATATCCAACACCTGTCTTTATCGAAGGAGAATGCTGCCCTTTGATAATTTCATTTAAGGTATTTGATCCTTTAGCAAATCTAAGATTGAGAGATTTTGCTTTCTCAAGATCCTTTCTTAGACCCACAATTTCACATTCTAGTTTTTCATTGTGTTTTTCTTTATTAGAAAGTTGGTATGTCAAGGTATATATAATCATGTTCATTTCTTCTAAACAGATTTTGAGTTTAGAGATTTCTTCATGAAGGTCATCTTCTTCTAAAGCATCCCAAAAATTATCATCATCATAAGCCATTAGAAGTCTATATTCATTACTATTTTCATCTTCATCACTATTTGATAAACCATCGCTATCTTCATAAGTATAGTAGCTCTTTTTACTTACAACTTGTTTTCTATTCCATTTTGCATATTCCTTCTCTTTATCAGATTTAGCTTTATGAGGACATTTGGCTGCATAATGACCGACTCTACCACAGGAAAAACATTTGAAGGATAATTTACCTCTAAATCTTCCGGAACCCCATTGAATTGTCTTGACAAAGTTTACTTCATCTTCTTCTTCTTAAATATGTCATGATTCATTGACTTCTTCCTTTCCTTTTGTTGAAGCTTTAAATCGGGCTTCTCACATATCTGATGGAACTCCTTGTCTCATTTCAAAGGCAGTTAAGATTCCATGAAGCTATGTCATGGTGATAGTCTGCAGATCCTATTTGTTTCTATGGCAGACACTTTTGATTCAAATTTAGCAGACAAGGATATTAAAACTTTCTCAACTAAGGTAACATCCTTTATATCTTCACCTAGATTCTTCATAAAATTGACAACCTCATATATACGTAAGAAGAAACTACCTATACTTTTGTCATTGTGCATATTAAGAGTTTCATATTGAATTCTAAGAGTTTGAAGTTTAGCACATTTTACCTGCGATTCTCCTCCGTAGCTCAGAATGATTTTGTCCCATATTTCTTTGGCTGATTTGAGATGCATAACTTTGATAAAATTTGATTGTGACAACCTTCCCAATAATGTATTGGAAGCCCTAACATTGGTTTCATATTTCTTTTTACCTGTTGTATCTGTAGGAATTGGTGATGGAAATGTATATCCTCCTTCCACGATTTCCCAGACATCTGTCCAAGTGATTGTAGATAGGTTGTGGTTCTTATCTTCCAATAAAAAAAGTTACTCCCATCAAATATTAGCGATCTGATGGATCCTACGCTTTCTTGATTACTCATGATGATGGATCTCCCTTCAAGCGATCAAGCTTCTTCTGAAGGACCTGCTCTGATACCAATTGTTGGAAATAATACTGATAGGGGGGGTGAATCAGTATTTGTAAATCAACATTATTTCATTTCCATAAACATATTTTTATACGCTACTTCAACTAAGTGAACCAGCATGTACACGCGACTGTACTTAAAGAAACCACCGTATATGTAGAGAACTTTTGATTTACCCAATTTATCATGCATCGAACTTTAACCAGTATGTCAGAGATTAATTAGACAATGCAGTAAAAGGAGAATAAAGAATTACACATAAGCATCACACATGAACACCAAGATATAAGGTGGAAACCTAATGTGGGTAAAAACCACCTACTGTTGTCATCTCTGTCTTCTTTGAATAATAAGAAAAATATGTTTACAATCTTGTACTGGTGCAGACTTATATGAGTACGCAGGCTTCTACCTGCAGAAGGCTGCAACCTTCTCTCATTTTCTAGCTTCTACTGGAAGGGAGCTACAACCCCCTAACTCTTGTACTAGATAATATGTTTACTAGTACGTAGGTTCCACCCTACAGAAAACTACACTCTTCTACCAGGGACCACAATTCATGAATTTTCAGATTGGATACTCCTGGAACACAACTCCATAATCTGAAGGCCATGTTTCATTCAATTTTCATACTGGACCCATTAACAACATCATAGCTACAATACAATCATCAAGTACATAAACCACACTGAAACTCCTCAATCTGATCATTCAGAATACTGTCACCAAAATACAGTTACTAGAACAGAACCCAGAACTTTGAAACAGCAAACGGAAACAAGTGAAACATTCTTCATAAGGTATACACTACTTCCCTATGTCGAACCAGCATCTGTATGTGCTTTTATCAAAGCCAACCAACATATAGATCTGTAAATGTTAATTCATAATTTTACAGCTATTCCAGACTTTAGTTATACCCATATAATGACATTTACAGAATAATACATGCGTAAGTATTCAGATCTAGAATATACATGAGCAAAACCACATAATGATAATTCATTTTAAGCCTTAAGATCCCGATCCATCATTAGATCTATTCCCTCATCAACTCCTAAGGTTCATCCTTGGTTCAGATCCAACAATGCACCATACCTGCATATTGGATCTCACACTTCATCAGATATTCCGTACTTGCACACCTAGTCTAATGATATTCTCCTCCTTTTATATTTTTAGGCCTTTCTCAATACCATGGACCAAAATCACTTAGGACCAACACCTTGGACCCAATACCCAAGGTCAGTACCTCGGACCAAAAGCTTAGTTTTCCAACATTTACACGCTTTTCCTTCTGTGAAAGTGCATGTGTACGTATACACAACTTGTATACAATGAACCTGCGTGTATACACAGCTTGGTCAAGGTGAACGTGCGTATACCTCTCTTTCTTCATTTTGTGTAGTCTAATCTGTAATTCTTTGTTGTTAACCTGTTGTACTGTGATCTTTCATCTGAGTGATTTTCCATCAAGGACGACACCTGTATCATAATGCCAACAAAAAATGAAGACAATGATAGAAAAACAAAAGCAAAGGCTTATAATGTAAAAATAGGCTAATAAAATGTGACAATCGAAATGGATAAAGTTTGGAATCCTCATTGGGTAAAGCGAGAAAGTGACGGAGAAGAGTAGAACAAGGCTTGGATTCTAAGTGATGGTGGGTCAAAAGGGGGGATTCCAAGAAGAAAGTAAGTGATTTGTTTCATGGATACGAATACAAAAAGAAAGTGATAAACTAGGGCATCCATGTATAGGTAGCCTTTATCGCCATGTTATGATGTGCATAAATGAGAGGCTAATGTCACAACTTGACATATTCGAACCAAAGGAATATTGATGGCACTAACAGTCAATCATAAAATGGAGATAATGATATGTGACCTACCCCTACATGCCAAGTTCAAGAGAAATGAACCTAAGGTCCAACAGATGTCACAATAGAAACACCACCCTATCCAGTAAAATCCATCTAGAAAGACTAGACCCATGATCAAATCACATAATGAAAGAAATAAAAAATGGAGTAGGTAAAAACATGACCATATATTTTTGGTTTTATGATTGTTTTGTATTTTTGGCATATATGATGTACTAGAAAAGAGTTTACGTCACACACCAAACCAAAAAAAGACAAAACAATCACACTCCTATCATCAATATGTACAACTATAACTTAGAATAATAGGTCACATCAAAGTGCGCCCACTACTGGGTACAAGCCAAGGAATTACATACATGAATGCATGGAGGAGTGGAGGTATCATATGGCTCAACATAATGGAGCCATGCCATAGAAAATTTAACTTCACGATTCCTAAAGGTTGATGATGCCAGGTGTTAGTTTTGGTAGGTCAAGGATAAATTCTCTCCTTTAGACAATCTTACTCATCAAGGAGGATCCCTACTAGCCCTTGGAGTAATTTATTTTGGTTAAGGAACAATATATTTCTAATATAGAAACCCACATGTGCATAAAGGACATGTCAACCCAAAATAGAAATTGGACACCCTTGGATGGTTATAAATACAAGTCAAGTGACCCTCAATTGGAGGTCATAAATCATTCTTCTTTCTTTGTTTTATCTGACATAAGTTTGAAGGTGGTTTGCGAAAGTTGGTTTGCACGGGTCCAAAAATGTAGGGTCCAAAGCTCGCACATGTGATTAGGGTTTTTAGTTCTTAACGGCAGGGTGGCGATAGGATATTTTCAGCTATAACCACACACATGCAACCCTATGCATGTGGTTGGAGGGTTTCAACCACGCACATGTACACTCTCTCTATGCAGTTGGAAACCATGGTTTTCTTTTTATAGATGACTGTAGATCATGGCACTCGACCATAGGCTTCTGAATCATGATATTGAATGGTTATTGTTGGGTTCATACTTGAGATATTGTTTGGTTGATATTTGTTGGATAGCCTCATGGATAAAGAATTTGATTATTGTACTCTTTCTCTGGAAAACAATTCAATGAACATCTAATAAGAAGAATATTTTGAAAGGGTTTCCCCCCTTGTGGGGTTTTCCCCTAGTCTCTAACCAATCCTAGTGTCTATCTATGTGAATTATTTTCTTCTATTATTCCTTTATGTTCTACCTGCATTGATGATGATATTGTTCTTTATATATAATTTCATATCTTGTTGAATAATGTTATGATGTTGTGGAGTCATTTCAATGTGTAAATAATGGAATGAAATCATGTAAAGTAGAGAACAATATATCCCTAAGAAAAATTAACATGGTATGAGAGGTGGGCTAAAGAAAAGTCATTGAAGAACACCACTTTTAGGACACCATTGATGGAAGCAAGAGAATATGGAGGAGACCTAAAAGAATGCTAAGGTTTGAAGGAAACCATAGGCAATATGGTTTGATGGATTTCATGAGATTAGGGTTTGGAAGAAACCCTGAAGTATGAAAATGGGTTTAGTTATGTAGTCTTGAAACCCGAGCATGATTAGTAAAGGAGTTTCCCTAGCACTTGTGATAGATACAATATAACCCTAGATGTGCTAGTTTCAATTAGGCCTAGTTGTTGATGAAGTCGATGGAAATATTGAAGATAACATTGTTGCATGGATAATGGATAGTACTGACTCTTGAAGGCTAGTTCAAGAGGGATATGATCACCTCTGAATAAAGATAAGTACCATTTTAGTTTTATCTTACTTCTTTGTGAATCTATTCTTGTTTAGGTTTATTGATTTGATTATTTTTTCCTATATATTAGAGTATGTGAATACTTCTAACCTCCAAAGGAGATGTGATAAGCAGATACTTCTTGAGGATCATCTAAGGTGTTGGAAGAAAAGAGATAGTGCTAGAAAAGGAAAGAGGTTCCTGAGGAAATCCTTTGGAATATTTCAAAGTAACATCCAAAAATTAAAAAATGAAAATGCTTCGGCTGCCAATAATAAATAAGAGCTAAACGTTGCAAAGATATCTTAATACTATGAGGTATGTATAGTGTATTATTTCATTGTTATGATTTAGCTACAAGGTTGGAAGGCAAATTAAGCCCTAAGGTTTGTTGAGAATATCACCTTCATAAAACGCTCATGCATGCATATAAAAGTAAGTTTTATTTTTGTTACATATTGATGCTCTTGATATTTGGCAAGTATCTTACAATATTATCAAATATGGTGGATTTTTTTTTATAAAGCTAGTTATAAATATTGATTTTGATATATGGTAACTTCATACGATTTTTAATGCTTGTGAGAAGCATAGTAACCTTGATGATAAAAGTGTGACAATAAGATTTATACTCTATATCTTCTTGTTGACCTTGGTTAAGATTTTATAAACTTAGTAAATTTGACAATGTGACAAAAATGGATGCCATGGCATGATGTTAGGGAAACATTTAGGGGCGAAATTTAGGAAATGGGCTATTTTTTGGATATTTCTTAAAATCATATTTTCCAATTTGGTTTAAAAAATCACATTTTCTTACATATATATGATTGAATGGATGATATTCACACAAAATTACCAATTTAATAGTAAATTACATGTTTTTTATTGAATATTCTCCTATATTCTATACGTATGAATTTTCAAATCGTAATAGTCACCTACAATCCTATATATAGGAGAAATATTAAATCCTTAAAAAATACCTTGCTTGATGTGATAATTGATGTGTGATTATGATCCTTGAAGTATGAAGATATACCTTTATGACACTATCTTTGATGAAATATTCATATATGACAATAATGAAAAATCATGATGATTTATTATGACTATGATATAGTTTGACTCCATAACCTAAGAGTCTTGCTAATGCATGACAGTAGTATGATAGATATGTTGATGCTTTGAATGATGATGATTGTAGTGGCTTCCCATTCAGAGGGAGAAACTCTTCATGATATTTTAACACCTATTATTATTTGAAAACAAGACACTTGACTATTGAAGGAATAATTATGGTCATGAATAAACCTCTGATGTTGTGGAAAACACTTTGCCAAGTTCTGAACTGAGCAAGAGAGGTTTCTCCTAATCCAATCCCCATTTGATGGGAGAAAGACTTAAGGTTGTAGTTATAGGCCTCCCAACCGAAAATAAAAAGGCCTATGGGTGTAGCTAAGCTTGTAGGATACAAAAAAATGAAAACCTTTTGCATGAAACCAGGAGCACACTAAGAGTATGACATACATACAGACATGGAGCAAATAACAGAGAGTTCTATGAGAAATGAAGTTTGACAAACAATGAGATATAAATAATGTTTGAATTATTATAGAGAATGTGAAGGTCTTCACTAATCCTATGTTTGAAGGGGACTTGAATATGCATATTAGTATATCAAATCTAGTATATGACAGTATTTGGTAAAAGTTGCAAGGGTTGGACAAGATTTGGCTTATTGGCTTGACTTAATATAGATGGGTAGTATTGAATTTTTGACATGATGCTTGACAATCCATAGATATGTTTTGGCTTATGGATTAATTGAAATCATAGTGATAGAAAGTTAGGGTTTCAATGATATTTAGTACTTCACAATGGTGATTTTCCTTGATGAGGCAAGTGACTCTCAATGATTAAATTTGGTATTTAGTATTGATTATGTATTGGCATCATTTGCATTGGCACATTGATTTAAGTGTAAACAATTGTGATTGAGTATGTAGTGATTTTTATTGCATAATTCTCACAATGAATGGATAAAACTTATATGACTTATCCTTGATGTATAATGATAGAAATAATTCATATCATGATTATGCAGATGGTATGATGAAGTTTGATATTGCTTCATGATAGTTTCTAACAAGACAAATAGATAATGTCATAACCTGGTTTTTGGGTGTGAGCTCTTCCTGGCACCTAGTCCAAAGAGTTTGTCAATGATATTGGGAGAAACATTTATAGCTTTGATATTAGTTTTGGTTTGGAATTTAAGGTTTGATAAATATACTTAGTACACAATATTCATTTGTTTGAAGGGTTGGTCAAAATTATGTTTGCAGAAAGAATTATATTGTTTGAAGAAAGCTTATGGAGCCTAGAATGTCTGCATTGATAGTTATGTCGTAAATCCTGGAATATGTACCAATTTGAACATTTACCTCAAACTGGTCCAAGCTATGCCTTTGGTTTCGGTTTTAGATGTTGGCGATCTTTTCCTAACAAGTAACAAACTTTTGATGATCAAAGTAAGAGGGAGTTGGCCTCTGAAGTTCGAGATGAAGAATATTCACATCATGAATTTTTTGGGAATCATGATTGGTGTTAGTCAACAATCACATCGCCAGAGATAAGGATCCATGAGAGGCAGTTAGTCCATGTTGCAAAACACATGGGGAGTGTTGATTTATCCAATGTTCAACAATCTTCCCCCTAATGCGAGTTGACTGTGTTTCAAACTTGTTACCTACGCTATGATACCACTTGTTGGGAATCACGATTGCCATTAGCCCAAAACTTGCAAGTGTTAGTCAATGATTGCATCACCAGAGATAAGGATCCTTGAGAGGCAGTTAGTCCATGCTGTGAAACAAAGAGGGAGTGTTGATTTATCCAATGCCCAACATAATTATCTTTTGGGATTAGAATTTTGGAAAAGGAAAATATATCACGGAGCTATTGGAGAGAAAATTTGGAAATTGGAAATGAAAATCCTTAGGCACCCTGATGGAATTGGATTTCAAGAAGTTATGCAGAGATATTTTTAAACCTGACTTGACCTCCGAAAATTATTGAGGCATTTTTGTTCCGTGTGAACACTCATCTATATATATGTTTTCCAAAGAACAACCTGAGTCAATTCATGATTAAGCCACTTCATACACATTGGGTTGATTCCAATCACATTTTAAGATATTTCCATGGGATGATCAATCTTGGTTTGAACTATACTTGCAAAGATGTATGACTACATAGATACACTAATGCTGACTGGTCTAGAAATCATTCTTGATAGGGATAACACATTTACTATTTCATCTTGGGATCTACCATGATATTTTGGATGAGATAGAAGTTTGTAGCTTTAATCACGATAAGTACATTGTTGCTAGCATGGCTAGTTGTGCGGTAGGCTCGTTGAGGAAGCTCTTTGGAGAGTTGTTTGAGCATGTTCTAGATATGACAATGATACATTGTAATAATAAAGAGTGGGATCTAATTGACAGATATCATATATTGTTGAGACTGAGATATCTTCATACATTGAGACAATATCGCTATATGTAAAAAACTTAGGCTTGTGGTTGCTACCTTCGTGAGAGGGAGAAAGGAATAATAAGGTATCCTTTTATGTCATATATTTTTTCTAACAAAATATTTGATTTGATGTCATGCATGAATAGGAAAAAAAAAGGATTATTGATCTGAGTAATCTATGAGGTGTTATGCTTGAAATTTTCAGTGAATTGTTTGAGCAAGTATTGGATATGAGCACGTTGATATATTTCTAATCTACAAAGAGCAAGGATGATGGAGGAAATTGAGCTAGCTCTTACCCCTATCTAATCTCATAGGGTAAGGAATTGAGACAAAGAGATTTTGGGGTTGAGGGATCTTTGGAAAATAGGATATCCCCTCTATCTGTCACCATAGGGTTGAAGATGAGACTCACCTATCTTGGTCTAGTAGAGTATACCCCAGTTGGCATCATAGCAACAAGTTGGCATTGTTGGGATTGTAGCTCCCTATCTCGCCAACAAGTTGAGAAATATTGGGGGTGTGTGATCCTTACCTTTGGTAAGTCAGGTATCTAACCCAAGCTTGATTATGATGTAGGTGTTCAACCACATGACCCTTGAGGGTCATTGTTCAAAATATTAGTAGGAAATAGGGTGGATGAGATATTGTATATCAACTATTGCTCAACATAGGGAGGAAGAAGTATTCTTCGATATGATATGACTTGGGGTAAGAGTGTCCCATGTGACCTTCCCCACTATCATAGAAATGAAGTGAGAGTGTTCCATAGGACCTTCCTCATTATCATTGGGTTCCAGGTTGAGATAATTTCGCTGATATGGTTTTTGGTTGAGTAGGGATCCTTGATGTTTCCCACGTAGTAGAATTGGGCTCCCCACTCACAGATGATTCCGGGTGGTAGAAATGGTTCCTTGATGAATAGAGGGTGGTATCTTGGACTCCCATTCAATGTAAAATTATTCTTCTTTTAGATTTGAGAGTGTTCAGGGATATGAGTAGAGATAATCATACATTCAAACAATATAAATACGACATAATATAAACCAAACACTCAAACACTATTAGACGACGTAATAAAACATTCAAGCACCAAGTAGACGACATTAGAAAAGTAGAAGATAAGCATAGATGAGCATATATAAGTAGAGATACGACAAGATGATTAGTGACGATATTTGTTGTTGAGATACTTATGATGGTAAATATGTTTCCACCTCTAGTTTCTCCCTATTTTAGAGGGAGTGTTAATTCTGGTAGCTTAACGACAAATTCCCTCCTTTGTACAATATTCCTTAACAAGGAGTACCGATACTAACCCTTGGAAGAATTTAATTTGGTTAAGGAAAAATATGTTTTTAATATAGAAACCCGGATGTGTACAAAAGGACAAGTCAACCCAAAAGTGAAATTGGACACCCTTGGATGGCTATAAATGCAAGTCAAGTTACCCTCATTTGAAGATCATCAATGATTCTACTTTCTTTGTTTTGGCTCACACAAGTCTGAGGTTGGTTCACACAGGTCTGAAATTGTAGGGTCTGAAGCTCACATGTGTGATTATGTTTTTGGTTCTCAGTCGTAGTGTTTCCATAAGGAATATTCGGCTACAGTTGCACACACATAAACCTATGCTTGTGGTTGGAGGTTTCAATCACACACACGTACACTCTCTCCATGTGGCTAGAAACTAGGAATTTATGTTTACAGTTGATAGAAGATCATGACAGTTTATCATAGGCTTATGAACCATGATATTTATCAACATTATTATTGGTTAATCTTTGGGATTTTTATGCAACCATATGACAAATAGATAGATCAACGACTTAAAAATTATCTTCTGAAGGGGGATCCTCCTTTACATTACATAAATGAATAATTCTTGGATGATACAAATGATAAGACCTCCTTTGTATATAGGAGTCTAAGGGGTCACGATATAATCAGAGCCTACATAACAATAATAATGTAAGGGCACAACAATAACAATAAGGGGGACACACTAGTATTATGGGGACCTAACAAAGATATTGTTTGGTTGATATTTTCTAGATAGCCTTGTGGATAAAGAATTGTATTATTGTGCTCTCTCTTTGCTAAAACATTTAATGACAATATAATAAGAAGAATAATTTGAAATTTTTTCCCCCTTATGGGGTTTTTCCCTCGCTTATGACCATTCCCGGTGTCTCTATATGTGAACAATTTTCTTCTATTGTTCTTTTATGTTCCGCTGAATTGATGATGATATTGTTCTTTCTATATAATTTCATATGTTTCTCAATAATGTTATGATCTTGTGGGGTGAATTCAATGTGTAAATAATGAAATGGAATTACCTAAAGAAAAGAACAACATAACCCTTACAAAAATTAACACTAAGGAACACTAAAACCACAACGTTATAAAGAATGACCCGAGAACATACAAAGTTAGTGATCTCGCAAGCTAGTGGAGCTTTGTGACATGGATAGTTAATACATAGAGGGGGTACAAGACACTCGTCAATAGGTGGAGATGAGTTGTTCAACATTAGACATCCAAGACTTGACTTGGTCCATGGGTAACAATTTCAAGGAGAGTCAAGGAGGCGCCCCTTGTGTAGATAAAAGATTTTGTTTTGCAATCTCTACCTTTTACAATTCGTGGAGACTAGAGGCATCAAGATGCATAATCCACCTAGGATGATCAATAGGTGAATCCATGACCTCGAATATCCACCTCCAAAACTGATTGTTACGATTTTGGGACCAAATTGACCTCTAACTATATCATTCTCTTCTCCTAATTTCATTCTGTTATTGTTGAGAGTTAGGGTTCTGAGGGTTTATCTCTATTACATGACCATCCCCTAGTTTTGGCTTTTTATCTTGACTATAAACCTTTTGAGAGTTTAGCAATTGCTTGAGTTCTTTGAACGATGGTCATTGCTACTGAATTCTTGAACCATATGAAGAATGTGCTGAGCTTTTTCATAATGTTTGTTGGTTCAAGTTTCTGCAACTTCTTAGGGGTTTAGTCAAGGTGTGGATGAAGTTTTTGCCTCTTTATTCAATGGCAAGAAGTCTAAAGTGGAAAATATCAAAATTGTTTTAGATGTCGATTTTATAGCAGAAGCAACTCACCTACCTCTTGATGGGAAAAATGGTCGAAGAAATGAATAGTTCATGATATTCCCTGGAGGAGGTTGTAGGAAAAGAAGAATAACACTTATAATGTAAAAGGTATGCCGATTACCTACCTTAAACCAAAGGGTCGAAACATAATTTTGTTTTTGTGCCATTATATAACTTGCGAGGGACATTACAGTCTAGTCTTCCTTTATCAAATAAGGATTATAATGGTATTTTTAGGCTATAAGTTGAATTTCCTTTCTTTCTACATGTGTGTTTGGCTACAATTTCCTCTGTTTACCAGAAGCAATGCCAAAATGTTAAGCCATCTCTCATTCACTATAGTTTTATAGGTCGGTGAGCATCTAGAAGTGCCTTGCTAGACACAAGGTTGATCTTTTGGATTTCCACAACATAAGCAAGATAGGATGTTTCTCCACTATTGACTTATTGTGATTTCCTGTTGTTTGGGTTCAAATTAGGTTTGGTAGGCATCTAAGGTTGATTAGGTGGGTTAATGTGTGGTAGTTGTGGTTGAGATGGAGTTGGAGGAAACAAGGCACAAGGTTGGGATACCTAACACCTCCATTGATCCGGATTTAAACAACAATGCAAAAAAATACAAAGATAACCACATACGCAAAGATGCAGCATAAATAATACTTCATTTCATTAATGTAAGATACTAAAATATGCTTATAAACAGAAATCGAAATAAACCAGCTAAGGCGATGGTAGCTTATCTCTAAGAAGAGATGTAGTGACTACATGCCTTTGAACTATGTTACAATGAGGCTCGAAGGCCTATTTATTGTTGAGAAATAATGGAAAACCCTTAATATCCCAAAACCTAACCCTAGAAGATGAAATGCCAAATTGTGGGCCCCGTTTTGGGTAAGTTGGTATATCAACTTCTCGGGGTCGTCGTTTTGGCACCCGATCTCCGTTTGAGGTGCACAATAGCTCTTTAGAAAGATCCGTCCAAGCACTACAACTTTTAGAAGAGAAACATCAGTCCATGGACCCATGTTGCTCCCAAATTTCCAAAAAAAGTCATTTAGGGCCTCAAAACGGCTCCGAAAGTTCAGGACCTGAAAAATTGCTAAAAATAGTAAATTGTGCTACAATTACAGAAACTAAAAAACTGAAAGAGAAAGTTTTGGGGGTCCAAGTGGGATAGGTGAGTGGCCACCAACATCCACCTGGATCATTGCCCCCCCCCCCCCCCCCCCCCCCCCCCCTTAGGAAGCAATGGTCCCCACTATGTTGAGTCCCTCCATCTGCTGAACTTGGTCCTTGTTGAGCTGTTCTGCAACCTTTGTTATGTCCAGTAATGGTTGAAAGCATGGTCGATGATAGTCCACATTGAACACTTGGTGAAAGAGAAGGAATGGGAGAATGTTGTGCTCCAAAGCATTGTTTCCCACAACCTTGGTACTGTTGTAAAGACCATGTCGGAGTGGTCTGAGCTTCTAACGAGCTCTGGTAAGGCATTCTTTCCATCGATGCCACCAAACTTTGTCGCCCACCTGAAACTTGTGTGGTACCCCTGTGGGTGAGGAGAAGTTGTTCTTGTGTTCTTCCATGACCATATCCCTTTATTGTTGCTGCTGTGTGGAGGACCCCTTCACGGGGGTCATGGATGGGGTGACGATCTTCCCCTTACTTTGGGAGCGAACCAAATAGAAAATGGATTTCCTAGTCTAGGAGATGAGCTTGTTCCCTTTCTTAGTAGTGATCAAAGAGGTGGTCGTACGTGGGGCTACCTCTGGTATCTTGTATAATGAATTACCCAAAGAAATAATGACAGTGCGAGGCCTTGACTCATACACAATATGTCGCCTCCACAAGTATGGCTGGCCTAATAGTACGTCACAAACATCCAGAGGTGTAACATCACACAATACCTCGTATGTGAAGGGCTTGATGCTGTAGGGAAGGCGGAACTGCTGGCGAACTTTGAGATCTCATCCTTCATGAAGCCACCCGATACTGTATGGATGCAGGTGTGGTGTAGTCGGTAGGCCCAACTGCTTCATGAACTTTACTAAAATGAGGTTATTTTGGCTACCACTGTCGACAATGAATTGCAATGGCGAACCCTTCACCCACATATCTGAGTGGAAAAGACGCTCCCGCCTCCTCTGGGTCTTCGGGCTCATTCTTCTAGATCTTGGCAGTGGCAAGAGTGACGCTGGGCTATGCATCAATGATCTGCTTCCATTTTCCATTCCCCTTGTCGAGTTTTGACTCAGGGTCGGAACACACCTCTGACTCTTAAGCCTTCAACTCGGCCACCAGCGACTGCTTGGTCTGGCACTCACTTGTGCTATGAGTGCGACTCTTGTGGAACTCACACCACTTTCCTATGTCCTTCTTCGACTTCGTAGTGTTTTTCTTTTCTTGCAGCTTTGACAGGTTGTCTTGGGTCATCCCACCTTGGATTTGTCCTTTGGTCTTCGGATTTGCAGATCCGAAGTCTCGCTTCTTATGTTTTAACTTTTGCTCAATTTTGACAGTGTAGCAGTATGCCATGCCAAGCGAGGAGATGTTCAGGAACTCCATCTCTTCCTGGATGTATCTATGTAGGCAGCCCCGGTATTTGAGTACCAAATGCAGCTTAGAGTCCTTGATACCCAAGTGTGCGAAGGGTATGAAAAATGTTTGTGAAATCCAGCACATCTTGGTCCCTTCCCTTCCATAGTGTGGTCCATTTGATGTATTTGTTTTCATATCTTTTGACAGGGCAGTACTACTCCTTGACAGCATCTCGGAATGAATCCCAAGTGGGTGCGGCTGAAAATAGTGAGCCCCTACTTTCATTCTTCTACTTCCAGTAGGTTTCCCACCAGTCCTTGACATGGGGGGCTGCTTTGAGAAGAGAAAAAACAATCTTTTCCCAACTCAAAAATTCATGAACATAAAAATAACCATCTAGCAGATTTAACCATTTATCTATGGCATCTGCGTCTATATGACCCTCGAATATGGGGATTTCAAAATCAACTTGTACCGTAAAGGGCATGGCGTTTCTAGAGTAGCTGTTGGAAGTCAATGTGTCGCTTTTGGGTAGCTGCTGAAGGATCTACGCAAAGTTGTCCATCATCGCGTTCCTTTGTTGCTCGAGGACTTCTTTGAGCAACATTTTGATAGGATCTCCTACCCCCTCGTATTTATTTTCATCCGCCATTGGAGGCCATCAGGGTTTGTGGGGCTGGTCTTGCAAAGGTTTAACCAGTTCAAGCCCTAACTCCTTATATCCCAACCTCGTTGGGGACATGCAAAGGAAAACAAAGAAAAATCAGACTTCTCTAATACCACTGATCTAGATTTAAACAGGAATGCAAAAAAATACAGAGATAACAATATACACAAAGATGCAGTGGAAATAATACTTCATTTCATTAATGTACAATACCGAAATATGGTTACAAACAGAAATGGAAATAAACTAGCGAGGGAGATGGTAGCTTATCTCTGAGAAGAGATGTGTTGGCTACATGCCTTTGAACTATGTTACAATGAGGATTGAAGGCCTATTTATTGTTGAGAAATAATGGAAAACCATTAATATCCCAAAACCTAACCCTAGAAGATGAAACGCCAAATTGTGGGCCCCGTTTTGGGTAAGTTGGTACATAAACTTCCCAGGGTCGTAAATTTGGACCCGATCTCCGTTTAACACTCACAATAACATGTTAGAAAGATCTATCTAAGCACTACAACTTTGGGAAGAGAACATGGTTCATGGATCCAATTTTCTCCTAGGTTTCCAAAAAAACATCGTTTAGGGCCTCAAAAATGGCTCCGGAAGTTCAGGATCCGAAAAACTCCTAAAAATAGTAAATTGTGCTACAATTACGGAAACTAAAAAACTGAAAGAGACAGTTGTGTGGGTCTAAGTGGGAAAGGTGGGCGGCCACCAACATCCACCTGGATCATCCATCCTTGTGAAAGGTTTCTCCATTAAGGAAGTTGAGGTTGGTATGGATGGAAAGGTGGATTGACATGATGAGGAGGACACCAGGGTGAGTAGGACCAATAATAGGGCATGGACCAAGATGATTGAAATGGAGGATACCAAAGCTGGAAGGGTGCATTACAGTTTGGGTTGAAAGAAGGATAATGTGCACTCTGCATGCCTTACTGGGATGGGTGAGGTCCTCGTGGCCTCCTTTGATTGATGAAGCAGAGCTACCCCAAGTCATTCTCTACCCCTTGGTATACAACCTTTAGGCCTGGAAGAGAGGGAATTGTTTCTATTACATGGTTCTCCTCCCAAACAAAGCAGACCTCTATGACATTCAATGGAGACTTATTTTTGGGGTGCCTCTTGGTGTAGCTAAGGAAAACGATTTCTAATTCCCTTTCTACCTCCTCTTGCTTCCTTTTAATCCGCATAATATCCATTGGAAAGGAACAAGTGTGAAACACCTCACTCTTAAATTCTTCTAGCATACTCCCTATCTCATGTTTGAATGTTGAGGTGGAGGGAGAAGAGTTGACGAGGCCTTAACTAGACCTACCCCTCTTCCTTACATCCCTAGAATAATTATTGAATAATGTATTGTTGTATTCATAGTCCAACTGGTAAATATCTCCATCAAACAACATATTAAGGGTAACCATTAAATCCTCCCTAATCCCTGAGAGGAGTAGAAGATTTAGCGATTCATGGTCATGGGTACAGTTAGCCCTTCTATAGTTGAGTTGGAACCTTTCCTCATAATATTCTAAGGACTCATATAGCTTTAGGGTCATCATAAATATATCCTCTTTTATTTCCTTGGGCCTACAATAATCCTTATATTTCTAATTAAAGGCTCGTTGCATTTGCGCCGAGGTAGTGATGCTCCCTTTATGTAGGCTCATGAACAAACGCAAGGTTTCATCCTTGAGGGTGGAAGGAAACAACTTCAACTTCTGTTCATGAGAAGTGTAATAATAGGTTCTACAAACTACAACAAACTCAAACATGAATGTGTCACGGTCTTCAAAGGTTAGGCCATGGAAGTGTAGGAGAGTAGTGGGGCTTATATTCTTCATCCTGACCTCCCAAATGATTTCTTGGATAATAAAAATATTGGTCTGCCTATTTTCAGCCATGTTTTGGGTAAGTGGTATGGGTTCTTCCTCCCCTATGGGTCCCTCAAATATTTATAATTGCTCACCTAAACGATTCCGCAACTCTTCTGTGTTCAGAGTAAGAGGTTCACAGTAACTAAAGAAGAGTAATGGTTGACTGCTAGAAAGGGTGGGGAGTTCTAATAGGAACTTCCCTTGATTATCCCTACTCCTATGAGGCATGAAAGAATTTGTGTTTTTTCTGCTTTTCTCCCTTTTTTGAATTTTAAAAATCAAACAATGTGATGAAAAAGAAACCAAATTCTAGGAAAGACCAACACCTACTTGGAAACCTCCTTCGTAATGGCGCCAAAAATAGTTTAGCCTTAGTATTGCAACAAGAGTGTCGCAACTCCCAAGGCTACTAGCTTTAATTATCAACCCGGGGTTCGTATAAACTAAAGAGGTGACAATGCTATATGAAAAGTAGGCTAAGCTCTACTCATGTAATTTTCAAGCAATGGGCTAGACCAAGGCATACAAATACCACTCTATCAACTGATCCTAGATTGGCAGGGAAAGAAATTTGCATGAAATGAAAGTTCTATTCTATTTGAAGAAACGGAAATATTACTCTATTTGCAAAGGAATGGAAATGTTACTTGCTCAAATTTAAAGGCTAGCCCTATTTGAAAAAATGTAAAGGCTACACTATCTACAAAAATATAGGCATTAATCTATTTTCAGAATGTAAATGTTGCATATAAAGGAAACCTAGTCTATGCAATGGGATAACAATGCTTGACATTGAAACCCTACATTAAGAAGCATAAATCAAAGAAAGAAATCCTAATCTATTTTTCACAAGGAAAGGAGCATGTAATCAATCTTTAATCATCATGTTCAAAGTATACTTAGTGACATAATTCATTATATATCTTATGAGATAATCAAGAAAATCATCCTTTTATTGCCAAATTCATAAATCTGTACACTAACCCTAATTGCATAAATGTATTACAGTGGATCAAATCCAAGTCCTAAGTGGTATTTGGTCTCCCTAAATCATGGTTTCATAGCCTAAGTGGAATTATTCAAGGCTAAGAGGAAAAACTCAAGCTTTAGGAGAAATTTTGGCCAATTTTACACAGTGCTACACGATGCTACAAGATTGCTACAAGATTGCTACATGACGCTACAAGATCGGATCCGTAAGAATTCTTAGGGCGGTAAAGGAGATATGAAGGTAGGGAAATGTATGAGGATGAATGAAGGTTGTATGGGACCTTTTCCAAGCCTAGTACCCTTTAGCGTCTTATCTTGCACAATATCTAATGCAAACGATGGCCTTCAATAACCTAGAAATGTGTTCTCGGTGGAAAGTGTTTTTAGGAAATTTGTGAGGTGAGAATAAAGGGGTTGATGATGGGGATAGGAGTGTGAATGAAAATTCCATCCCTGCAAAACAATAGTAGTACCTGCAGACCAGAAAAATGATTCTTTTACAGCTTGGAAAGAGTGCCAAACTAATAGCTAAGCTGCATGAAAATGGAAATCACCAAGAAATGATGAGTTGAATTTTATTTGAAATATATCTATTACATTAAAACACAATCCAACTTGTATCATGCACAAGACCTACATCCATAAGATATTTTTCTTTTCAGGCTCAAAGAATACTACTAGATCAATCACTACATGTGCAAAAAGAAGAGTATGTAAAAGTAGGAAAATCAAAGACCTAACTACTGCAAAAGAAAGAAATTATATATTTTTTTGCTTGCCAATACTATATCCCCAATGATGCATCCTGCAAAAGAAGTGATTGGAAGTCCCACACAGGAATTTTCGTAAACAAGCCTGCTAGACAAAGAAGGGAAATATTTCTAGGAAAGAAAATGCATGAAAGAAAGATACAAATAAGAGACACTAGAGCCTCTCAGTTGGGTGCTAACCTAGGGGGACTCATCCCTCTGAACCAAACTTAGTTTTGGATCAATAACAAGTTTTTCTTTAATGCAAAATAGTTCTCAAGTACATCCGAAATGGAAATAACAAGTTCTTAGATCCTAATAATCTTTATCCTCCTGCAGCAATTCGAATCCTATTGAGCACTTAAACTTGCTTATTTATACAAAGGTGAGTGAGGATCAGCCTCCTTGGAAGAGAGTTGCTTCCCTCAAAAAGTCCAAAAAAGGTGGATCTTGCTCGTCCTCGAGTTCATCAACTGCCAATGGATCTTCGAATGGGAAGTGAGTAAATGTAGGGAGTAGGTCGAAATTTTCGTGAGTAAATGTAGGAGACAATCCCCCTACATCTTTTCCAATTGTCTTCCAATGTATCTCTACATATTAAATCCATTCTAATGCACTCTTTACATGCACATTAATCATATTAGGCCACGAGATATGATAATCATCCTCTAGTCTTCCTAATAACCACATAATATTCAAAAATATGCCTTTAAATGCGAGGAAATAGGTAAATATAGGTTTAAGAAAGGCCAAATGGACCTTATTATTTACCTGTAAATGGGGCCCATCACTAAGCCTATTTGTAAGGGAATATATTTTACATAACACATTTACATGTGTTGTCGTCCTATTTTATTTTCTTAATTTTATTATTATCTGAATGCGTGGAATAGAATTTAAAATTATTTTACATTTGATTAAGAAATTAATTTCTTTTTACCTGAGAAAATAAGTTAATAACCTAAAATTCAAAGGTATTTAGGATGAGTGAAAATTTATCCCTTTTCAAATCACTAATAAGTTATTTCAAGTTGAGAAATTTTCGTTGAATAATAAATATCAATTAACATGTGTTCACTAAAAACTAAGCTATGATAGGTTTTACCACCTTGGAAAAAAACACGTCCACCCTAAATTTCATACATGCTATTAGAGGGGTAATGCTTAGTTGTCATTGAGTAGTAGACTTAGCCAACCATGTGTGGTCTAGCATATCAAAGATAAATGGAACTTAAAGGCATGTCTTCATCATACACTTCATTGATTGAGATATTATTCAAAGATATCATAGAGATATTTCCATATAATTTGAACAACAATATGATTTTTCTTAAGACATGTTACTATGTTTATCTCAATATGTAAACCATGATATGGCCTCATATAGTTTTCTTAGGGAAGATATCGTTGTAAAAGAAGTTGTCAAACTTTGTAGCAAATTTCCCTATAAATGTTGGAATCCCCTCATACAAAAGGTTAGAATTTCCATTAGATCTAATTGAATTTTCAATGATTTGAGTCATTTCACAATCAGGAAAAACTTTGGAGGGAGTTGTTTTACCATGATCAAGCCCTCAATCATGATAGAGCTCTACTAGTTTCTAAATTTTATTTCACTTTCCTTACCGAATTTGTGATAAGGAAGAGTGCTCATTTGTTGCAATTTTAACTTACTCCATTACGATATATAATAATATTAAAAATTGTTTATAAGTTTGTTAACAAAATTTACATACAAAGAAGATTATAAAAGAGCATAAGCATGAAAACTTCCAAATATTTCATAAAGTTTTGAACTCGTAGAGATTAACTTTTTATATATATATATAAACAAACATGTCATTTAAGTTTGCACTTTAATGGAAAGACATTTTTTTTTTCTACAAATACAAACATATCCTTGTATTTTAAGAAAATCATGTCATTTGTACTAATATATTTGTAGTTTGTAAAAAATAGATTTTTATTATACCACATATAGCTTTTAGAGCTTTTGAAGTAGTAAGACCCTAATGGCTACAAACCTAAAATTCAAAAAATATTACTTTTTACTTTAGGAGAAAAAGGTCTCTTTTAGTAATGATCTTTATGTCCAAAACAAACTAATATCATATTAAGGTCATTTGCTAAAACCTTTAGCATGGGTGCATTAAAGAAGTAAAATAACTTAATTCTATATAAAAAATTATGAGTTCTGAATATATATTGTGTTATATATATATATATATAATTTTGTTTTTGAATGTAGTGTAGAAATTTTAGAAATCAATGACAATGACAGCTATATTTATGAAAATGTATTTCTAGGAAGATCCACTCTAAGAGATCAGTTCACACGAGGTGAACCCATAACCTTTTTAATAAACCTTTTTAATAATGAGAATCTAGAGTTCAAATAATTTACATATATAAATAATTATATACAAATTTTAAATTTACAATATTGAATTAATAAAATTTAATTAGTATAATTAGAATAGGTTATGGGCTTGGAGTATGTCCTAAAATTGTTTTTGTTTGGCTAAGAGTTCGTCTTAAACATAAGAAAACATGTTAACAACCCTAAAAAGGCATTGAGCAAGAGTGAAAGCATACCCCTTTATGGACCACTAATAAACTAGATGGTGTCTTGAATAATAGTGATGAGTCATTAAGAAATAAAAACGAAAACTGATTGTTGTCACTACTAATTTAACAATTAAATTATGATAAAATTTTCTACTATTTAAAAATACTTAATACAAATTGGCGAGAAACAAACGGTAAATTTAATAATTATAAGTTTGGCAAGAATTAATCCACCTTTTAATGAAAAGTTTGGCACGAATTAATTCACTTGATGTATTATATGGTGTTAATAGTTAAATATAGCGTTGACAAATATTTTTCATACGGTATAAGGCGGGGTTGAAGAGTTTGGCAAGAATCAATTCACTTGATGTATTGTAAGGTGTCGACAGTTTAACGTAGGGCTGAAAAATAATTTTCATACGGTATAAGGCAGCCCAACCTCATTTAAAAAACAGTTTAATGTAGGGTTGATAAATCTTTTTATAAGGTATAGGCAGTCCTACTTTATTAAAAAAGAGTAGTTACAAATTATGGAAATTTTT
Organism: Pinus taeda; assembly: GCA_000404065.3. Classification (NCBI taxonomy): domain Eukaryota; kingdom Viridiplantae; phylum Streptophyta; class Pinopsida; order Pinales; family Pinaceae; genus Pinus; species Pinus taeda. The sequence goes on from APFE030299916.1 coordinate 40,191, forward strand.
GTAATATTTTGATAAAATATGGCATGAATTTTTATAAATTTGGAATAATGTTATAATTTTCAAGATATCAAGTATTTTAGAAGTTTTTGATGGTGCTAATCTATTTCCAGTATCAAAAACATGATTCAAACACTATTACTATTACTAGTAGATTTTTTGAATTGTTTTTACCCAAATTCCAATCACTTTTAGCAATCTAAACAATTCTTCCACCTCCATAAACAACTCTATTAAAAAATAAACATCCAAACAAATAAGCAACATTCACTGAAGTGTGACGAGATTTCCACCATCATCGTCGCATTTTAGCTAGCGTCACCTCTCCACATGACTTCAGCCCCACATGTATCGTTGTTCGGTGAAGGAAAATTACTTCCCTAAAATGACTCCACAACAATTCTGTTCTTTCAAACTTTTAAAAAATAAATTAGTCACATGAAAGTTACTTCCATGACTTCAGCCCCACATGTATCGTTGTTGAAGGAAAATTACTTCATTAAAATAACTCCACAACAATTCTTTACTTTCAAACTTTTAAAAATTAAATTAGTAACATGGAAGTTATGTACTCTTCAATGTTTTAGAATTAAATGAGCAGGTAGCCTTTAGTGAGTCTGACGACATTTCCAACATCATCGTCGCACTTTCGCTCGCGTCACCTCTCCACATGACTTCAGCCCCACATTAATACCTCGTCATTATATAATGGATCGTTGGTATATGAAGGAAAATTACTTCCCTAAACTTACTACCCAATATTGATTTTGGCGCAGTCACTCCCACGTGATTCCACCTCAAAACCTAACCTAATAATTGTGTTCGGACTAAGCTTGGAATTTCACATCGCCTTATCACATTTATCTGTCAAATAAATAAAAATGTGATAGATGTTATTATGTCCTCACTAGATGTTTCTGCTATTTAAAAATGATTAAAAAATTATGATAAATTTTTCTGCTATTTAAAAATAATTAAAAGTTTATTCATCACTTAATACAAATTTACTGGAAACAAACCCAAAATTTAATAATTAAAAGTTTGGCCGGAATTAATCCACTTTTTCATGAAAAGTTTAATTCACTTGATGTATTGTATGGTGTCAATAGTTAAATATATTGTTGACAAATATTTTTCATACGGTATAAGGTGGGGTTGAAGAGTTTGGCAGTAATCAATTCACTTGATGTATTGTAAGGTGTCGACAGTTTAATATATGGCTGACAAATATTTTTCATACGGTATAAGGCAGCTCACCTCATTTAAAAAAACAGTTTAATGTATTGCTGACAAATATTTTTCATAGCGTACAAGCAGCCCCACCTCATTTAGAGAAAGCAGTGGATACCTCTCCACATGACAACGACTCCACATGGATCGTTGTTCGGTGAAGCAAAAATACTTCCCTAAAATAATTCCACAACAACTATGTACTTTCAAACTTTTAAAAAGTAAATTAGTCACATGGAAGTTATGTACTCTTCAATGTATTAAAATTTAAAATTCCAGCAAATAAGCAGGTAGCCTTCAATGAGGTGTGACAATTAAATGAGCAGTAGCCTTCAGTGAGTGTGACGACATTTCCAGCATCATCGTCGCACTTTCGCTCGCGTCACCTCTCCACATGACTACAGCCCCACATGAATACCTCGTCATTATAAAAGGGATCATTGGTAGATGAAGGAAAATTACTTCACAACAATTATGTACTTTGAAAGTTTTAAAACATCAATTAGTCACATGGAAGTTATTTAATTCCAGCAGATAAGCAGGTAGCCTTCGATGAAGTTATTTAATTCCAGCAAATAAGCAGGTAGTCTTCAATGTATTAAAATTTTAAATTCCAGCAAATAAGCAGGTGGCCTTCAATGAAGTGTGACAAATACTTTTCATACGGTATAATGCCGTTCGCACAGAATGCGGAATTGGACGTCGGAGCAAACAAGCAGGTAGCCTTGACGAGATCTTTCACTCGCGTCACCTCGCCACATGACTACAGCCCCACATGACCACTTGGTAGGGCAAGGAAAATTACTTCCGTAAACTAACTCCACAATATTTATATACATACAGAGTTGAAAAAGAAAATAGTTCTAAGTAATTATAATTCAGTGTTCAAATCAGCAGCTAGGATAGTTATCTTTTGTTGTTAACTTTTTAATGTCGGTTGACTCATCACTTTCACTGAAGAAAAACCATACCCTTTAGCTGGTAGTCCATAAGAGGGCAGGCTTTCACTCCTACAGATGCTTCTGAGTCTAGCTGGTAGCCCATAAGAGAGCAGGCTTTCACTCAGACACATGCGCCTCTGGGTTAACTTGTTTCCTTAAGTCCAATAAAAATATCTCTTACCCAAACAAAAACAGTGTTAAGACATAGTCAAAACCAAACATACAAATTATTCACCCCTCACAAAATTAAATTATATATATATATAATTTAAATTTTTATAAATTTTAATTAATAAATTATCATATAATTTGTTCTTTTCAAATATTAATATAAAATTTAATTTAATTATAGTTATAATTATAACTATGACTATAATGTTATATTATTATTTTATTATTTATAACCTTATAAATAAATTATTTAAATAAAACAAAAATATATAATTGACAAATTATTCTATGTAAAACACAAAATTTATTTTAATCAATTTACCAAAATTCGTGTGTTATTACCATTTTTTTTTGTTTATGTTAAAACAATAACATCTTTTTGTATTTTGAAAGTTATTAATTTTTAAATTAATTTTATTAGATTTGTAATTAAAATTTCTTAACATTGCAAATTCAAATTCTTAAATATATATAATTTGAGTATTTTAATTTTTTAATAATATTAAATTTATATTGGACATGATGAAAATATAATTTTCCCAAACTTGCAAAAAAATTTAAAAATATAATATTTATTTAAACTCTAACAACATAAAAATATAAAAGATAAAGATTATTCTCACTGGGGTCATTTATTCCACTCATTACCTCACCAAAATTAAAGGTAATTGTAAACCTCACGAACTTTTTAGAAATAGATACTATATGATTTGATACATTAAGGTTGTTGATTTTTTTTAATTAAATTATTTATGTTAGATATCATTTTGGGATTCAACTGCATTAAGTCATTCATCTATGACTATTTCCATGAGAGGTAGTCTCAACTCACTAATTTCTCATAATTTTTTAATAGTCCACTTAGCACTCATTGCATGGGATTGAAACTAGTGAAATCAATCACATAGCGTAAATCATCACTTTCGGGACTTGCACCCACTAACCACGACTTCCCCGGAAGTCACCCATCCCAGATTGCCTCTAGCTCAAGCGTGCTTAAATGTGGACTTTTCCCCACAATGAAGCCCACTTAGCTTGCTACCCCATTTGCAAAACCTTAGCCAAGTATTGTACCTCATGAACCATTCAAGTAGAGTTCCCTTCACTCTTTCGAATTAAGTATGGGGGGTTTTCGCAGTGCATTATGTTAGATATCATTTTGGGAGGCGATTTGGGATGGGTGACCTCTCGGGAAGTCCTAGTTACTTCGTGCAAGTCCTGAAAGTGATGATTGACGCTATGTGATTCATTTCACTAGTTTCAATCCCACTTCTTCACCCCTGTGAGCATCACCCGATATAATGAGTGTTAAGTGGACTATTCAAAAAATCATGAGAAATTAGTGAGTTACGACTACCTCTCATGGAAATGGTCATAGATGAATGACTTACTTAACGCAGCTCAATCCCAAAATGTACTTTGAAAACCCCCAATACTAAATTATTTATATTTATTGCACCGAGACCAATATGGTAGAGATGTTGTAATGTACTCTCTTATAATATAATATATATCCTTTTTAACCCTAAAAATAAAAATAAACTACATGAAAACAACTTTACTCAATCATAATAAAATAAAAATAATAAAAAAATAGTGTTAAAAAAAACAAAATTCATGATATTCGCCCATGGTATGAGAACCAATGGCATTGACCCATGTTATTCATGTGTGTTGGACACCTAATCCTCTGAGGGTTGGTGTGGAAGATGAACAACCAAATGGAGACCAAGGGACCACTTGGAATATGAAACCAAGGGTCAATCTTATGTATTATAAATATGTATCATTGCGAATAAGAAAATCAATATCATGCTTACCTTTCCTATTTTGTCTCTGCCATATGTGTGTTTAACATGGTATCAGAGCCGAAGGCGAATTTATGCCCTACTCAAATTTGAGCCACTAGTTATGCCCTCTCTGTGCATGTCAGCTCTACATTAAAACTGTCATTATTGTATACATGCCTATTTCATGTTGCGACCTATCTCAGCTAGATTTGTGTTGGCTTCTTTATCCTCTGTCTCAAAAAAAAAAAACACATCCACTCCCTGGTAGGTTTCACAATGATGCCTTCACTCCTCACTCTTCCTACTGCGCAGTGGAATCCGTCTTTGTTGAATGTTTCCTTCAGCCTTCATTTGAACACTACCCTCGACTCGTATGAATCGCACCATTCCACAAATTCGCATGATCCTTCTTGTCTCTCCCCTCTCCACTCTTCCATGCAATGTCATTGATGTAGAAAGGATAAAAGGAAGGACTGACTAGCGCAACTACGCTACATGATACTCTAGCACCATTGGAATGTCGTAGATCAGAACGTAGAGAACGCAAAGACTAGAGGAATGGTACACCGCTAGCTTCAAGCCCGAGTGCAAGGTCGCAAAATTGTTCTATCGATAAAAACATCTCGCTGCCAAATGAAACAAACACAACCGAAGCCACTGGCTTTCGATCCAGCCACTCCATCAGAAGGGATCCCTCGGAGCCGTGAGCAACAGGTTGGACGGCGGGCATAAGCGAGCCCATAGAGAGAACATGAACCCTGATGACATCTGTTGAGCATTAGAAAATGTATGTAATTGCCACTTATTTCGTTATATTTTCCTTTAATTCATAACTTCTTTACATTATAAGATGGGCATATAATGAAGGATTATGATAAATTTTAAGAGATTTGTGAGTAATGTAAAATGACTATTTATTACCTTTTTCTATGCAGAAAATGAAGAAAATGGAAGATCGCCATTTTAGAGGAAAAGACAAGGCAAAACCAACTGTTGTCCCTTTGACAGGGAACCACATTGAGACGAGGCAATCCAAATCGGAGTGCATGAGCCAGAAAAAGGAAGAAGAAATATCATATCAGCACAAGAGGACGAAGAGATAACTAAAGGATAACGATATGGTGAATCCCTCAAGATCCTTTGATCCTGAGGGATCGCCACCTTAAGAATATCTGTATCTTTGGTATTTCCTCCTAGCCACTATAAAAAGGGACAGCGCTGCTAGCCTAGGGGGCGGATTATTGTTGTTTTATAGAATTTGTTGTTGCAAACTGAACTTTGATCATCGACTCTCTTTAAAGAGCGATTAATGTAACTCTATTTTTATGATTAACATATAAACTTCATTGTTGTTCTGCCCTTGATTCTAGAGTAACCGCAACAGTGCGTCCATGGTGGCTAAAGGCCCGGCCGCAGTGGATCACTTGCTTTCTGTACCATTATTTTCCGATTACAAGTCGTTTGTGGTTTGATTTCTTTTACTTGCTTCATTCAGTAATGTGTTGTTCCTTGTCATTTCATTTACTCGCTCTGTTATATTTAATTCGTATTTGAATAGTAAAGTTATCATTTGCAATTAAAATGTTATGCTGAAATCATATCGCATTGTTGTTCCTTTACAGATTGACATTACTATGTAACATTGATGTTCCTTTATAGATTGACATTACTGTTCGTTTATAGAGTGACATTGTTGTGCATTTACAGTTTGGTATTATTGTTCATTTAGCTACGGTTTACCTCTAATTGTGATTGTTGTTCATTCGAGTTACCGTTCCATTGCAACTGCAATTGCTATTCCTTTATGACCGTGGTTAATATTTATTATGCTAAACTCAGATTACCGATTCCATCATTATAGATTCGTTGTGTGTTAACATTTGATTTAGTTCATTGTGCGTTTACATTTGATTTAGTTCGTTGTTCAATATTTCGTAGACTTACTTAAGTTTGTTGTTCCATTCTTGCTTTGTTGTTCAAAATCATTTCCTAGTTAAAGATTGCTGCTCAATTCCTTTAGATTACGGTTGCTGCTTAATTCATTCATGTAAGTTAAAGATTTGTTGTTCGATCTTTTCAATAGATTAGTTTTTGTTCCCTTTTCTGTTATTTGAATTATCATTTTAAGTAATTGCTTTGGTGTGACTAGAATGATCTGCAACTGTAGTGAACATTGACTATTGTTGTCTGGTTCTCAGATTGGAGATCTTCTCTTTGATTTCTTTTCATTTGCATCAGTTTACAAAGGAAAGAGTTATCATTACTACATCTTTGATTGATGAGTGTTGCAGTTTCTTAAATGAATGATTTAGTTACAAAGAATTTCAATTTCTTGCCATTACATTTAGAGTTTGTTTCCAGCGTTTATTTGTTGTTGTAAGAGCACTATATTACTAGCATTACTCTTGAAAAGTGACCACCCCAGACTGAGTACACTCTTGAGATAACAAATCCTACCTGGATTGATAATTAATGTAGGGTAAATAGAGGTTAAAAATACCCTTTTTACTGCTCAACATTTTGGCGCCGTTGCTGAGTAAGAGTGTAGCCATTTGTTTCTTTTGAGAGTAGTGTAAGTACCTGCTAGGAGAGAATTGGGTTTTAAAAACATAAGGTAAGAACCTACGTACGGAGCATGTAACAACCCTCCTCCCCCACCCACTTTCCTGCAGATTTGTTGTTATTTTGGGTAGAAATCAACATTTGATTTGTGTGCATGATTAAGCAGAAAAAGCTTGGAAAGAATCCTAAAGCACTACCCAAGCGTGATAAAGCTAAGGGGTCGGGGACCCTTAGCCAATCGACCTTTATAGACGAAATCCTTGAAAAGCAGAATCTCGGCCTTCAATAGGACCTAGAAAAGCTGCTTCTAGACAACCTACTAGTTCCCTTGAGGCCACAGGATCACCATCTGTAGCTTTTGCTGAGGTGCACAACCAAACAGAGGAGCAAGATTTTTAAGAAATTGAGAATTATAGCCCAAAATCATTGTAAGAAGGGAACCTTAGTAATCTTTGCAAGGGAAGAGGAGAAGCAGGGGAAACTGAAGAACCAAGATCTCCTCTTGCAATAGCTCAGCCATTAAGCAGCCCAGATAAGGGAAGTGCTGTAAAAATCATCCAAAACGAAGAACCTCAAGAGCTAAAATCCCCCAAACATTAGGAACTCTCATCATCCCAAACAAAGGAAGTGATTTTAAGGCCATTCCTTCTCCGTCTAACCAGCCTAGGAATACCCTCATAGAAATCCCAGAAGGTTATTGGCACATATTTGACCAAATGGTCCAGAACCAGCGAACCCCCCAAACCTCCACATTGCAATATCTCGTTGTAGATACTGCAGTTAATGCACCTATTAAGGCAATTTCTCTCCAGCACATTCCTACATTCCATGGCATAACATCAGAAGACCCAGATGCATTTTTGTTTGAATTCGACGTGTTGTGCAGGGGATACGACTATACCACTGATCCCCAAAAGCTAAAACCATGTCCTTCTACATTAAAAGAAGCTGCTTTAGGATGGTTTATGGGGTTAGGTGGAGGTGTTATAAATGACTAGAATGAGATGAAAGGTGCCTTCCTGAAGAAATATCAGGACCATTGTAGGTCTAGAGAGTTAAAGGATGAAATATTTCAGATGGTATCTAGACCTAATGAGAACTAGAAGAATATGTTGAACTTTTTTAGTATAATCTTCAAAGATCTCCTTATGCATCATTACCCTTACCTGATAATGTATTAAAAACAAAATTAATTAAAGGCATGAAGGAACAATGGATTGAAACACTAAATATTATGGGAAAATGAGACATCTATCAAGAAGATTTTCCTAACATCATTGATTTATGTATCAGGAGCTCACGAGGTAGCACAAGGCTAAAACCAGCAGAACATGACAGGTACAAGGGACAACAAGACCTCTGGAGAAGGAGTAACTCGCACAGAAATAGGAAATTTAATGGAGAATTTTAAAACTTATATATTGGGGACTCTAACAACGTAGCTCGATATTATGCAAGAAAAATAGAAACAAGCGGAAGCAGAAGAAAAACTAGAAATATTCTGTCCCAGATGCAGAAAGAAACACATCCACAAAGAGTGCTCGTTAGATGTAGGTCAAGTTTGCGCTATTTGTACAAAAGACCACTCTATGGAGAGTTGCCCCTCACTTCCTGGTTTGAAAGTAGTATACAAAGAGGCGGAAGAAGAACCAGAGTCGTGTACCTACTTAATCAACGCCGTCAATGGCAACCGCGACAATCAGGTATGTCCCCCGATCCGTCTTCTCCTTTCGAGCCTCAGCAATATAATACAATGTGGCAAAATCAACCTCGCTTCTCAAATTGGTCACAACAACCATTTCCTTCATCATCACCATGGCTGAATCAAGCAAGCCAATCTAATTGGCCAAATTTTCCCTACGCTCCACCATATTGTCAAAACAATGCATATCCAACATAATGGTCCCCTCCCACTTCACAGAGTCAAGCCTGGCAGACAAACTGGCAAAGACCGATGAATCAGCTAGTAGGAACCATTCCACTCCCTCAACCTACAATGCCATTACTACAACAAAACCCCTAGTCCAACATAAGGCCACAACTCCCAACCCAACCCAACTCGAACCCAAATAACAAACCGTCTCAATCCGTTCAAATAATTGAAACACCAGAACTAGAAACCGATCTAAGGGAGTACAACGACCTTCAATTAACGTCTGGACACATTATAGAAACTGAGGGAGATAAAAATGTTCAAGTTGAAAATCAGTTACCCAGAGAGCAATGGTTACAAGAAGAAGATGTGGTCAGACAACAGACTCATGACCAAGCAACCACATCTTTTCCCGCATTCCCAGGACGATTAAACATACTGTGCCCTATAGAACGTCCTGACTTTGACATTCTGCGAGAAATAAAGAATTTTTACATAAAAATCCCACTCCTCCAAGCTATCCAAGATGTCCCAATATATGCAAAGACCATCAAAAAGCTATGTCTAAAAAAATCAAGGAGGAGAATAACAAATAACCCAACAGTCCAAGTAGTTGGCACCCTATCTGATCTATTATCAGGAAGAGAGGCACCTGTCAAATATGAAGACCCAGGAAATCCAATAGTGATAGTGCAAATCAATGGACAAACCTTTTCAAATTCCTTAGTTTATTTAGGGGCTGCAATTAATATTTTAACAACCATCACTTGTCAAAAACTGGGCATTACATCAGTAGAACCAACTTCCGCCTTATTAGAACTAGCTGACCAATCAGTGGTTAGGCCAGAAGGTACACTACATGATGTCATGGTATCCGTTGACATATTCCTACGAATATCCTGCCGACTTTCTAATAATAAACCCCAAAAACCAACTTGATGGACATCCGTTAATTTTAGGTAGACCTTGGCTTGCGACCATGCTTACATTGGTTGCCGACAAGGAAGTATGACCATAACTAGAGGGAGTAACATCAAGAATCTAGTCGTATACCCTCCAGCCCAGCCAAGTGTAACAATAATAAAAACTAACAAACATCCTGTATCATACCTCACCGAAAACATTAGATCCCCATTAACTATAGAAGATGCCCTCGATTTTAAAGATCAAACAGAGGATGATGTTATTAACAACTTCATTAACCAAGCTGAATCTAGATCCCCTGTATAATGTCACATGATAGAGGCAGCATTTGACAATGAACTAGAAGAAGATCCTTTCAAAGACACTCATGACTAGATGATACCCACTACCTCTGTTTCAAATAGAAAAACTATAGAGATTGAGCCAGGAAAAACTTTGAACATCAATAATAACCTGACTCCTCAACAAGAAGTGCAACTATTGAGAAAATACAAGGAAGCTTTTGCATGGGATTATCTGGACATGAAGGGAATCGATCGCCAGCTATGCACCCACCACATTTATACAAAAAAGGATGCGAGACTTGTTCACCAACCCCAACAGAGACTTAACCCTCACCTAAAAGACATTGTGAAAGCTGAATTACAAAAACGTTTGGATGTAAACTTTATTTATCCAATCTCCGATAGAAAATGGGTCTCTCCGCTAGTACTGGTGTCAAAGAAGAATGGAAAGTGGAGGATTTTTGTAGATTATAGAGGATTAAACAAAGCAACCTAGAAAGACCACTTTCCCCTTCCATTAATTGACCAGGTATTAGATACATTAGCAGGAAAGAAATTATTTTCTTTCTTGGATGTCTTCAGTGGGTACAATCAAATTTAGATTGCCCTTGAAGACCAGGACAAAACTACTTTTACCTGTCCTTGGGGAGCATTTGCCTACAGAGTCCTACCCTTTGGCCTATGCAATGCCCCTAACACATTTCAAAGGGCCATCCTTAGCATCTTTTCAGATTTAATAAATGAAGGGCTCAAAGTATACATGGATGATTTCACACCATACGGAGATGATTTTGACCCAACATTAGACTCACTGGAAAAGGTGCTGCAGTAATGTATCGCCACTAGGCTTTGTTTGAGCCATGAAAAGGGCTATATGATGATGACTGAAGGACTCATCTTAGGTCATTATATCTCAGCGGCTGGAATACAGGTAGATCCGGCCAAAATTCAAATAATTTTGTTAATACCTACTCCTACCACACAGACAGAGGTATGTAGTTTTCTTGGATTTTCTGGTTATTATAGGAGAGTTATAAAACATTTTTCTCAAATAGCTACACCTCTATACACACTAATAGAGAATGTTGATTTTGTTTGGATAGATAAATGTGATCATGCTTTGAAGGATCTGAAAAATCTTGTGTCAATAACCCGAGTGCTCAGAGGCCCAAATTGGGACCTGCCATTTCAAATTTTATCAGATGATTCGGACACAGCTATTGGAGCAGTCCTTGGGCAGGAAGAAGACAAAAAACCATATGCAATCTATTACATTAGCAAGAATTTGTCTCCTGCTGAGCTAAACTATACTGTTACTGAAAAAAAAAAAATAGTTGTAATACATGCCATAAATAAATTAAGGCATTATATCACTAGATATCCTGTTTTTTTATATACAAATCACTCTGCCATAAAATAATTAGCAAATAAACCAATTACAAATGGTAGAGTAACAAGATGGTTGATTTTATTGCAGGAATTTGACATCACAATAAAAGATCAACCTGGGAAAGAGAATCCTGTAGCTGATTTTCTCTCACAAATGCGAAAGCTAGTGGACGCAGTAGCAGTCGAAGATCAATTTCCAGATGAACATTTATTCACTGTTACTGTCAAGACACCCTGGTATGCTGATGTTGCAAATTATTTAGCAGTAGGAAAATTATCAAAGCATTTGACCCCCAATGAATGAAAACAGATTGTTCAACATAGTACCTAATTTTCTTGGATTGGGGGCTACCTATTTCATATAGGGGCAGATATGCACATCAGAAGATGCGTCCGTGAAGATGAAATATTTGACATCCTGAAAGCCTGTCATGATGGACCATGTGGCAGAAATTTCGCAGATCGAAGAACTGGCCACAAAGTTCTGCAAATAGGGTATTACTAGCCCACAATCTTCAAAGACACGAAGAAATTTGTTCAAGCCTGTGACAGTTGCCAAAGAGCACGATGCCCTAGACAGTCTGACGAAATGCCTTTGAACCCACAGCTATTAATTGAACCATTTGAGCGTTGGGTGCTCGATTTTGTTGGTCCGATCAACCCATCATCAAAACAAAAAACATATATTTTGGTAGCAACAGAGTATGTTACCAAATGGGTTGAAGCAGAGGCACTTTCAAGAGCTACAGAGGACTCTGTCATTCATTTCTTGTTCCAAATATTTGTGTGATATCGCCTCCCAAGAGACATAATCATGGACGGAGGACCACATTTTGAAAGTAATAAAATTTCTGAAACATTAAAAAACTATCATATTCAGCACAATATTACCACTCTGTATCACCCACAGACAAATTGCCAAATAGGGAGCACGAATAAAGTCATAGAGGCAATATTAACAAAAACCATTGCATCACACAGACGTGACTGGGCTACAAGATTTCCAGAAGCCTTGTGGGTATACCGAACAACGTGGAGAAACACCACTGGTTATTCACCATATCAGCTAGTATTTGGAAAGGAACCCATCTTTCTAATAGAGTTTGAAGTACAAATACTAAGAACAACACAGGAAGTAGGTCTAGATTTAAATGAGGCCCAGACTAATAGACTACAACAAATCAATGAGCTAGATGAAATGAGGCTCTCGGTTCTTCAGCATACTGCATTAATCCAACAACAGAGAGAAAAATGGCACGACACCCTCATCAAAAAGAAAATCTTCCACGAAGGAGATTCGGCACTCCTATACGATTCCAGGTTTCAGGATTTTCCGGGAAAACTTCAAACTCGCTGGCTGGGACCATAAGAAATCCAGAAAGTAAATGATAATGGCATTATTACTTTGACTACTATTGATGGATCTAGACATACCTTTAAAGCAAATGGCCATCGAGTTTGACTGTACCACAAACGCTTACTCGGGAATCCTTCCACCAGTAGCTCCGGGAAGATTATGACATGCAGATTCTCGCTGAGGTTGGTTCACTAAGTAATTTGATTGCTTTTAAAATTTTGTACATAACTTTTTCCCTTTTTTGTGTAAATTATTTTCTGTGCAAGTGTCTACATTTCTGCAATTTTTTTTACATTTTGTTGTCCCTTTCTGAAGGAACAACACTTTCATCGCTTTGCTATTCCTTTTCGAAGGAACAACACTTTTTACATTTTGTTGTTCCTTTCCGAAGGAACAACACTTTCACCGGTTTGCTATTCCTTTTCGAAGGAACAACACTTTTTGCATTTTGTTGTTGCTTTTCAAAGGAACAACACTTTCACTGCTTTGTTGTTCCTTTTCGAGGGAACAACACTTTTTGCATTTTGCTGTTCCTTTCTGAAGGAACAACACTTTTGTCGTTTTGATGTTCCTTTTTTAAGGAACAACACTTTTGCATTTTGTTGTTCCTTTCCAAAGTAACAAATTTTTCGTCGTTTTTCTATTTCCGAAGGAACAACACATCTGCATTTTTGTTGTTCCTTTCCGAAGGAACAACACTTTCGTTTTTTGTTGTTCCTTTCTGAAGGAACATCACTTTCGTTTTCTATTGCTCCTTTCCGAAGGAACAACACTTTCATTTTTTTGATGTTCTTTTCTGAAGGACCAACACTTTCGTTTTCTTTTGTTCCTTTCTGAAGGAACAGTGCTTTCGTTTTTTGTTGTTCCTTTCCGAAGGAACAACACTTTCATTTTTCTGATGTTCCTTTCCGAAGGAATAACACTTTCATTTTTGTTGTTCCTTTCCGAAGGAACAACATTTCGCATCTTTTGTTTGCGCTTCCTTTATTTGCTGTTCCGATTAAGGAACATCTGTTGTTCCTCTCTAGGAACAACAGTTTTGAGTATGTTTTTTTCCCTTTTTCTTATGGTTTTTTTGTGCAAATATTCTTTTGTTGTCCCTCTAAAGAAATAGCAGTTGTTCCATCTAAAGAACAACACTTTTTGAGTGCATTTTTCTTCTTTTTGTGCGTATGTGTGCTTCACCATTTATAATATTTTTGTGAGCAATGTTCATCTAAGGCATAGCTATACATTTATGCAAGAATACAAAAACTAGAGGATACTGAAATCAACGAATCAAAGAAAAATCGTTATATTTAAAAAAATTGCTTTGAATTGATAAGAGAAAAGAGGAAAGGACACAACTATTTATGTCACTTTCCTATCTTTATTTTCACTAATACCAATGTGATTGATTATTTTTATCATGATGGCTCTTTGTAAATCCCCGTAATTCTCTTTGATCATTATTATTAAATAAGAATAAGGGCATACTTTTCTCTATTGAGATGTTCAGACTTCTTCCACCATCCCTACTCTTAAGGAGAGTTGAGCCACCCTCTGTATATAAATAGAAAAGTGCTATATAAAAGAAATAAGAAAAAGAAAAAGACACATATCTATATGATTACTAACATGATTTATCAGATGAAGGATGGGGGTCTCATCAAGAGCTAGCTTACCATGATCATAATGAAGAAAGTGAAGAGCCATTCCCACTATGGCCACCACACCAGGGATGTGATCCAAGAGGCACATAAAAAAAATAAAAAGTCCTTGGAACAGGAGGTCTCATCACGAGCTGACCTGTCCACCTTTCACTCTTTCCTAGTGAATGGCATTGTGATTCATCTGGTTACCAAGCCAACACAATGGCCTCCATTCTGACATCGCACAACACTTATCTAGCCATACACAAAGGATTATGGTTCCAAGGGTGAAATAAGAAACTCTGTCAAATTTATGGACACCTGTGGGCAACAGAGCTCCGCTGATGGTATTGAAGTCATATTTCTTATACACCAATAGTCATTATAAAGCCTTCTTCCTATATCTTTATAGTGATTTCAAATGAGATTATGTCATATAACCCTTTCGAACCTTTGATACATGAAAATTGTTTACAAATAAATCATGATGGTTAAAGTGGATAATGACCACAAAATAACTTTTATTCATGTCAGCTATCCTATCCTCCATTTTTTGCATCATATCACAACATTTCCATATTTATTAGTGAATTCCATCATACGCCTCAATTTCTGTAATCCACTCATTTTTGTAAACATGTCATATATCTATACATTGTTCCTTTATTCCACTGTATGATTGCAGTTCAACATGTTGCTCCTTTATTTGATGACTGAGGACGGCCTCTCACATTACAGGGGGGCGCGGGTGATCTCCATAATTCACTGGCATACGTGTCAGCTCATTATTCAGAGGTATTATGACTGCACCAAAACTTGGGAATAGCAAGTCCAACGGTATTTTGTTTCCCAATATGCATGGCTTGCTATTCCAACACCAATTCCATGTTCTGATCTACAAAAATTACTAGTGAGTTAAAAATTTGAATAGCTTGTTGTTCCATCATCTTCTCTGTTATTTCTTAACAGTGAGCTAAAAATTTGAACAACTTGTTGTTCCATCGTCGTCTCTGTGTTTTGACATTGTGCTAAGCGTGAACAAGATGGGAGGAAGATCAATTCATAGTGAGCCACAGGTTTTAATGGTATTTGATGCTACACGAGAAATCTTAGCAAGGGCAGGATGGATAGCCTACCTTAACTGTTTATAGCAATCTAACGAGACAGTGGCAATCAAGTTTCTACAGAATTTGCAGGAAAATCATTCCATGGTGAGAGGAAGATAGATAGTAGCCACAGATGACATAATTGCTGAAGTTTCGGGACTTCCAGCCGTTGGACCTGTATGGACTCTGGAAAAGGTGAGACTGCGAGACGCCATAACCATCTTCCAGGATGAAGGTCAAAACCTTACTGTCAAAGGGAAAGGAGTCCTGCCGGCAACCCTGGGAGAGCCTTGGGCAGGATTGGCGAGAATTATCCAATGCTACATCATTTGTGATCGCAGAAAAGATGTGGTAAGACCACACCATCTCAAACTATTAGCCGTATTAAAGAAAAAATGTGCTGTGAATTTGCTTGCGTTCTAAAATTTTTTATTACATGATGTTGCCCAAAACATGAGAAAATCTCACCATGTAGAGTCAGTAGTAAGCCATCATGGTTTAGTTCGGTTGATAGTCAGTTACAATCTTGCCCAATAGCAAAGTAGTTGGGAAGAATTATTTTTCTCGATAATTGGGGGACTGGCCTTGCCAGCCCCAAAACGAAAACATATTGCTAGCACATCAAGTAGACCATCGAAATGAAGACAATCTATCAGATTGCCAAGGAGCAAAGGAATGATGGGAAATTCCCAGGGAAACATTAGCCAGCCTGTGGAAATACATGATTCAGAAGATGAGAAACCCCCACAGCTTGAAGGTGGGGAAAATGAACAAGAATTAGAGGGAAATGAAGAAGAAGAACTAGAGGAGGAGACAGAGCAATCCAGTCAGGAAGAAGGGGAGGAAAAAAAGCAACCCATCAAAATTCCACTGCAAAACCCTCTACAAGAAGATGAATTGGCCCAAATTTTGGCCAATATGGGCGAGTATGTCCAACCTCACAACCCACTTAACCCCCATACTGAAGAAGGGCCGCAAGAACACTCTGCTCGTGATAAAAGTGCATCCGAGGAAATATGTGACGAGGAGGAAGAAGAAGAGGATCACTCTGCTCATGATAAAAGTGTATCTGGGGAGAAGAGTGACGAGGAAGAGGAAGAAGAACAATCTGTTCCTAGTCAGAATACACATGAAGAATTGCATGATGAAGAAGAGGTAGAAAAAGAAGCTGCCCAGGAGACAGCAGAACAAACCAGGGTTTCTACCCTTGAAAAGCCTGATCAACAAAACACTGAGGAGGTGTTCCAAGAAGGAAACATGGAAATTGGCCAAGGAAAAGGTACAATACCTAAAGTACAAAGCCTAGGCCTGAGAAAAGAAACGGTTGTTCCTTCTTAGAAAACAGATGAAATTAAAAAATTGTGAAAGGAACAACAGGGATTTCTTAACGTAATTAAGCAACCTGGATAACAAATAAGAGTCTTAAAAATGGGGAAGAACTCAAAAGGAACCTCTAGGGCAAAGTGTTCAACCACCCAGGCAAAACCCCATAAGAAAAATACCAAGAGGACTCAAGTCAAACCTATTATTCAGAATCGCAAGGAACAATATTTGGCTGTTGCAAATGCAGAAGCACAAACGGACAACACACTAGCCTGTGATAAGGAAGTCTAGACAGACTAGACAATCTGTGCGAAGGAAACTGAAACCATAAAAACTAGATGTTGCAATAAGGAGATCCAGGTAGATCTCTAGCCCAAAATTTTCATGATGGATAATAACCCGAGGATAGTAACTCTACAAAAATATTTGGCACAAGCCCAAAAAACGATAGAGAAACTTATAGAGGAAACCGTTCCTCAAGAAAAATATCATAAGTTACAACAACAGCTAAAGAACATCAATACATCGGAAAGCCAGGCCTTCGATGGATGGCGAAGGTGAAAGGAAAGAGTCAAAAAGGTAACCCATAGACTAGAAACAATTATAAATCAAATGGATACCTTATATTCTCTGTATACTGATGTTCTAGCGTGTAGGGCACCCGCCATAAATTATGCTTTGTTTTTGATGGAAAGATATTTACAATTGAAAATTAAGGCTGTCAAGGCAGGAGTGCCTATAGAGATAAAAACCATTAATGATTTCATAAACTGTTGTAAGTATTACGAGGTGAAAGTTCAATGATTTTTATGTGAATTTTATTTGCACAATCCTGTGTTAGATGGAGAAACATAATAGAACCCTAGCCTTTTTGTGGGTGATGTCCAACTTCAGGCATTTAT
The DNA here is from genome assembly GCA_000404065.3 of Pinus taeda. NCBI lineage: Eukaryota > Viridiplantae > Streptophyta > Pinopsida > Pinales > Pinaceae > Pinus > Pinus taeda. The sequence goes on from APFE030299916.1 coordinate 57,671, forward strand.
TTCTTTTGGTGTTAATGAGATAAAGTGGCTTAAAGCCTACAATGTCTTCCAGAGACAGGAGAATGGGTTAGATCTATGGGTAAGGGCTGAACCTAGAGACCCATTGCAATTATGGAATAAACATAGGAGCCTAATGAGAACTCAGGGTGTGATCCAGACATTGGGACCTATTCACACAACAGTCATCCGGCAAGGGGTAGAATACTTCCTAACCATCAAAGACCTTGCCATAGCAGCAACAAAATTCTGATACTAGACTTCTAATCGAAATATCCAAAACAAAGAACCAATCAATTATGAGAATTTTAAGCTAGTTGTTGACCACTTGGTTACCTATGATGACCTCATCTTGAGAGAAGGTCTGTCTTGGTTAGGTTGTAGGTTCTGATGTCCAATCATTTGGTATCCTGTAGCAGGGTATAGAGCCTTATATGAACTGCCCGAAGGTTAGACAGGGCATATTTTTGAAATCTTAGCTAGGAATCATGGTTGTAGACCACCGACTGAGAATCCTTCTCCAGCCTATTCCCTAACTGCCTTGCATGTCAATTACAATGTTTTCATGAGGGCATGAAAAAGGGTAAGCAGGGGGGTGTGTTGAGCATTAGAAAAGGTATGTAATTGCCACTTATTTCATTATCTTTTCCTTTAATTCATAACTTATTTACATTATGAGATGGGCATATGATGAAGGATTATGATCAATTTTAAGAGATTTGTGAGTAACGTAAAATGACTAATTATTACCTTTTTCTATGTAGAAGATGAAGAAAATGGAAGATCGCCATTTCAGAGGAAAAGACAAGGCGAAACCAACAACTGTCACTTTGACAGGGAATCACATCCAAACGAGGCAATCTAGATCGGAGCGCATGAGCCAGGAAAAGGAAGAAGAAATACCATATCAGTGCAAGAGGACGAAGAGATAACTGAAGGATAACAATATGGCAAATCCCTCAGGATCCTTTAATCCTCAGGGATCGCTACCTTAAGAATATCTGTATCTTTGGTATTTCTGCCTGGCTACTATAAAAAGGGACAACGATGCTAGCCCCAAGGGGCAAATTATTGTTGTTTTATAGAATTTTCTGTTGCAAACTGAACTTTGATCATTGACTCTCTTTAAAGAGTGATTACTGTAACTCTATTTTTATGATTAATATATAAACTTCGTTGTTGTTCCGTCCTTGATTTTAGAGTAACCGCAGGATTGCTGATCCAGGTGGATATTGGTGGCCACCCACCAAGTCCACTTGGACCCCCACCATTGTTTTTTTCAGCTTTTTAGTTTCCTTAATTGTAGCACAGTTTACTATTTTTAGTAGTTTTTCGGGTCGTAAACTTCTGGAGCCGTTTTGAGGCCCTAAACGACATTTTTTGGGAAAAATGTGAGCAACATGGGTCCATGAACATATGTTGCTCTTCCCAAAGTTGTAATTCTTGGACAGATCTATCTAGCGAGATATTGTACATGTCAAACGGAGATCGTATGCCAAAGCTATGACCCCGAGAAGTTGATGTACCAATTTACCCAAACAGGGCCCACAGTTTGGCTTTTCATCTTCTAGGGTTAGGTTTTGGATGTTTAGGGTTGACCATTGTTTCTCAACAATAAATAGGCCTTCGAGCCTCATTGTAACATAGTTCAGAGGCATGTAGCCACCACATCTCTCCTCATAGATAAGCTACCATCACCCTAGTTGTTTATTTCCATTTTCTGTTTGTAAGCATATCTTAGTATTTTACATTAATGAAATGAAGTATTATTTCCGCTGCATCTTTGGGTTTATGGTTATCTCTGTAATTTGTTGCGTTCCTATTTAAATCTGGATCAGTGGTATCAGAGCAGTCTGCTTTTTCTCTGTTTTTCTTTGCATGTACCCAACGAGGTCGGGATATAAGGAGTTAGGGCTTGAACTGGTCGAACCTTTGCAAGACCAGCCTCGCAAAACCCGACGGCCTCCCATGGTGGATGAAAAGAAAGACAAGGGAGCAAGAGATCCTATCAAAATCTTGCTCGAAGAAGCTCTCGAGTGACAAAGGAACGCGATGATGGACAACTTTGCCCAGATCCTTTAGTGGCTACCCAGGGGCGACTCATCGGCTTCCCACAGCTACTCTAGAAATGCCACACTGTTTAAGGTACAAGTTAATTTTGAAATCCCCATATTCGAGGGTCAGATAGACACAAATGCCGTCAATAAATGGTTAAATACACTAGAGGGTTATTTTTTTGTTCATGATTTTTCCAGTCAGGAAAAGATTAGTTTCACTCTTCTCAATGTAGCCCCCCACGTCAAGGACTGGTGGGAAACCTACTGCGAGCAGAAGGATGAAAGTATCAGCTCACTATTGTCAGCCGCACCCACATGGAATTCATTCTGGGATGCCATCAAGGAGCAGTACTACCCTGTCGGAAGCTATGAGGATCAATACATAAAGTGGACCACACTGCAACACGGAAGGGACCAAGACATGCTGGAGTTTAGAAATATTTTCCATACCCTTCACATAAAGTTAGGTATCAAGGATTCGAAGCAGCATTTGATACTCAAACACTGTGGCTACCTGCACAAGTACATCCAGGAAGAAATAGAATTCCTAAACCTCTCCTCGCTTGGCACGACATACGGATATGCTGTCAAGGTTGAGCAAAAGTTTAAACAGAAGAAGCGAGACTTTGGATCTGCAAATATGAAGCAAGGGAAAGGTGCCCTCAAACTACAGAACAAAGGACAAAGCCAAGACAGGGTGACCCAAGACAACCCAACAAAGCTGCAAGCAAAGAACAGCACCACGAAGCTGAAAAAGGACACGGGAAAATGGTGTGAGTTCCATAAGAGCTCCACTCACAACACAAGTAAGTGTCAGGCCAAGCAGTCACTGGTGGCTGAGCTAAAGGTTTCAGAATCAGATCCACGTTCTGACTCTAAGTTAGAACCTGACAAGGTGAATGACAAAGGAAAGGAGATTATCGATGTAGAGCCCAACACCACCATTGCCACCACGAAGATCTAGAAGGAGGAACATGAAGATCCAGAGGAGGAGGAGCATCTCTTCCACTCATAGATGTGGGTAAAGGGATCCCTGCTACAGTTCATTGTTGACAGTGGGATCCAAAAGAACCTCATTTCGGAAGAGGTCGTGAAGCAGTTGGGCTTAGCAACCAAAGCACATCTACAACTGTACACCATTGGGTGGCTTCACCAAGGACGTGATCTTTGTGTGAGCGAGCAGTGTCGCCTTCCATACAACATCAAGCTCTTCACGGATGAGGTATTGTGTGACATTGCTCCCCTTGAAGTTTGCGATGTATTATTAGGGCAACCATACTTGGGGAAGCAACATGTTGTGTATGAATCAAGGCCCCGCGGTGTTATTATTACTTTGGGAAATAAGTTGTACAGGATACCAGAGTTAGAACCACCTACTACCATCTCTTTTGTTATTGCAAAACAATGCAGTAAGCTCATTTCCAAAACCAGGAAATTTGTTTTCCTCACGATATGCCATCAAGGAAAGAAGAAGACAGTGTCCACGACCTCACGACAGGGCCCCTCCGCATTACAACTACAAATGGACAAGGTCGTGGAGGAGTATGAGGACATCTTCACCTCCCTGCAGGGGTTCCTTTGCACTGCCAGGTCAAGCACTCCATCGATCTGACCCTAGGTGCGCCGCTGCCAAATGGACCAATCTATCGGTGCTCTGTTTTGGAGAACGATGAAATCAAGAGGCAAATTCAGGAGCTACTACAAAAAGGTCACATCCGTCCGAGTTCATCGCCCTGTGGGAGCCTGGCCGTGTTGGTATAGAAGAAGGATAGGACTTGGAGACTCTATATTGGCTATCGGGTTCGAAACAAGATCACTGTCTGTAATAGGTATCTGATCCCAGAGATTGATGACCTCCTGGACCAAGTGAAGGGGGAAAAATATTTCCGCAATATTGATTTGAAGTTAGGATATCACCAGGTACCAATCAAACCCTCCGATGTGTGGAAGACTACCTTCAAAGCCAAGGAGGGCCTTTTCGAATGGTTGGTTATGCCTTTCGGATTGATGAATGCTCCTTCAACCTTCATGAGGCTAATGGATGACATCTTGTGCCATTCACCAACTCATTTGTAGTGGTATACTTGGATGACATCCTGATCTTCAGCCAGAGTTGGGAAGAGCAACTTCAACACATCCAAGAGGTTCTCCAGACACTGCGGCAACACAAGTTATGTGCCAATTTGGAGAAATGCACTTTTGGCATGACCCAGGTTCATTATCTTGGATACAGTATTGATGAACAAGGGGTGCATGTGGATCCAGCCAAGATCCAAGTCATTTGGGATTGGCCCTCTCCAACCACTCTAACGAAGCTCCGCAACTTTCTAGGTTTTTCCAACTTATACCGTAGGTTCGTGTTGGGATTTTCTCATATCACTTGGCCCTTGAGTCAGGTCACCAAGGGAGGAGTGAAAGCAAAATTCTTTTGGTCTGAATCTCAAAAGAAGGCATTCACAGAGTTGAAAGACCACCTTTGCTTGTCACCAGTGCTCACATTGCCAAAATTGGAACAACCATTTGAGGTAAAGACAGATGCCTCTGACTATGCTATTGGGGCAGTCCTTACTCAACAAGGGCATCCAGTGGCATATCACAGTGGGACACTTTAAGACATAGTCTGAAAGTACCCCACTTATGACGAAGAGATGTATTCCATTATGTAGGCCTGTCGACAACGGAAACATTACATTTGGGGGAAGGAAATGGTCATCCACACAGACCACTGACCCCTCCAGTTCATACAGACCCAAGGGAAATTACAAAATGATCTCCATCAGAAGTGGTCCACATACCTGCAAAAATTCGATTTGAATATCAAGTATAAGAAGGATAGCACCAATAATGTTGCAAATTGCCTCAGTCGACCACTGATCATGTCATTAACCACCATGCTCAACTCTTGTGGGCACATGAATTCTGATTGGCCACTTCTCTACAAAAGCCACCCAGAATTTGGCCACACATACCAGACACTCTTGGACGGTGGCATGTTCCAGATTTTCACCTCCAGGGTGCCTTATTATACCACCCGGGTCACCTTTGTGTTCCTTCAAGTGAGTGTGCCAAGATGATTAGGGAAGCACACTACAGTCAGACTACTGGGCGTTTTGGGGTCGAGAAAATGGTGGCAGTATTATAGAAGTATTTCTACTGGCGAAATCTTTGACAAGATGTCGGGAAGTACATCAGATCATGCACTGCCTGTGTCATTGCCAAACCGACAGTCAAGAAGCAAGGCCTCTATACCCCGCTACCTACCGCTAGTCGACCTTGGGAATCCATCTCCATGGATCACATGTTAGGCCTTCCTTCCACTAAGCATGGAAACAACTATGTTTTTGTGGTCATCGACAGGTTCTCAAAGATGGCCATTATGGTGGCCTGCAAGAAGAATATCGGAGCATAATCCACTGCTAAACTCTTCTTTGAACGAGTGTGGGTGCACTTTGGTATTCCATAGTCTATCATCTCAGATCGGGATAGTAGGTTCCTCATTACATTTTGGTCTAGTTTCTGGTCGATGCTGGATACCAAACTCACTAAGTCCACAACCTTCCATCCTCAAAATGATGGCCAGATAGAGGTTGTCAATAGGATGATTATACACATTCTGCACATGTACAACTCAAAGCATCCATGCACATGGGATGAGAGCCTCCCCTATGTTCAGCACAGCTACAACTGGGCTCTCCATATCTTGACTGGCCACAACCCTTTTCAGGTGGGCTTGAGACTCCAGCCACTATGTCCCATTGATGTGGCCATGCCATTTGCAGCTACTCATGCATATTCGGCTCATGTCCAGTCTGAAAAATATAAGGAAAATAACTTCATTGAGCACATCCAACATATTCACCACCAAGTCCATGACATTCTGGAAAAATAAAATTCCAAGTACAAGTATCGAGATGATCAACATCGGGTGTCACACAAGTTTCAGGTGGGCGACAAATACTGGTTGCATTTGCAAAAGGAATGCCTTACCGGAGCCTATCGGAAACTCAGACCACTCCAATATGTTCCTTACACCATTACCAAGGCTATGGGAGACAATGCATTTGAGCTCATCGTTCCCCCATTCCTTGGCATGCACCTAGTGTTCAACGTGGACCACCTTCGACCATACTTTCCACCATTACTAGACACATTTGATATTGCAAAACAGCTCACACCCACAGAGTTAAATCCAGATTGCATGGAACAAGCTGCAATTGATCAAATCATGGACACACAGATCAAGCACACTCACCAACAGAACATCCAACTGTATCAAGTTGTCAAAGCAGGCCAACTTCTTCACTAGGGCAAGTGGCTCACCAGGGACCAAGTTCAGCAGATGTTTCCTCATCTCATGGAGGAACTCAACGCAATGGGGACCATTGCTTCCTAGGGGGAGGAATGATCCAGGTGGATATTGGTGGCCACCCGCCAAGTCCACTTGTACCCCCACCATTGTTTCTTTCAGCGCTTCAGTTTCCTTAATTGTAGCACAATTTACTATTTTTGGCAGTTTTTCTGGTCCTAAACTTTCGGAGCCGTTTTGAGGCCTTAAACTATGGTTTTCCGGAAACATGGGAGCAACATGGGTCCATGGACCTATGTTACTCTTTCCAAAGTTGTAGTTCTCAGATATATCTTTCTAACAAGATATTGTATGCGTCAAACAGAGATCGTATGCCAAAGTTACGACCCCGGGAAGTTGATGTACCAGTTTAACCAAACGGGGCCCACAGTTTGGTGTTTCATCTTCTAGGATTAGGTTTTTGGATGTTTAGGGTTGTCCATTATTTCTCAACAATAAATAGGCCTTCGAGCTTCATCGTAACATAGTTCAAAGGCATGTAGCCACCACATCTCTTCTCACAGATAAGCTACTATCGCCGTAGTAGTTTATTTCCATTTTCTGTTTGTAAGCATATCTTAGTATTTTACAATAATGAAATGAAGTATTATTTCTGTTGCATCTTTGGGTTTATGGTTATCTCTATAATTTGTTGCGTTCCTATTTAAATCCGGATCAAGTGCGTCCCTGGTGGCTAAGGGCCCGACCCTAGTGGATCACTTGCTTTCTGTACCATTATTTTCCAATTACAAGTCGTTCATGGTTTGATTTCTTTTACTTGATTCATTCAATAATCTGTTATTCCTTGTCATTCATTTACTGGCTCTGTTATATTTAATTCGTATTTGAATAGTAAAGTTATCATTTACAACTGAAATGTTATGCTGAAATCATATCGCATTGTTGTTCCCTTACAGATTGACATTACTGTGTAACATTGTTGTTCGTTTATAGATTGACATTACTATTCATTGACAGAGTGACATTGCTGTGCATTTACGGATTGGTATTGTTGTTCATTTAGCTATGGTTTACCTCTAATTTTATAGCTGCTCATTCAGATCACCATTCCATTGCAACTGCAATTGTTGTTCCTTTATGACTGTGGTTAATATTTATTATGCTAAACTCATATTATTGATTCCATCATTATAGATTCGTTGTGTGTTAACATTTGATTTAGTTCGTTGTGTGTTTACATTTGATTTAGTTTGTTGTTCAATATTTCGTAGACTTACTTAAGTTTGTTGTTCCATTCTCAGTTTGTTGTTCAAAATCATTTCCTAGTTAAAGATTACTGCTCATTTCCTTTAGATTACAATTGCTTCTTAATTCATTCCTGTAAGTTAAAGCTTTGTTGTTCGATCTTTTCAATAGATTAGTTGTTGTTCCCTTTTCTGTTATTTGAATTATCATTTCAAGTAATTGCTTTGGTGTGAACAGAACGATCTGCAACTATAGTGAACATTGACTATTGTTGTATGGTTCCCAGATGGGAGATCTTCTCTTTGATTGCTTTTCATTTGAATCAGTTTACAAAGGAAAGAGTTACCGTTACCGCATCCTTGACTGATGAGTGTTGTAGTTTCTTAAATGAATCATTTAGTTACAAAGCATTTCAATTTCTTGCCATTACTTTTAGAATTTGTTTTCAGCATTTATTTACTGTTGTAAAAGAACTATACTACTAGCATTACTCTTGACAAGTGACTGCCTCAGACTGAGTACACTCTTGAGATAAAAAATCGTACGTGGATTGATAATTAATGTAGAGTAAATAGAGGTTAAAAAGACCCTTTTTACTGCTCAACAACGTCCCCAAACTAGCGAATATATTTATATTTGCTTTTAAAGGTCGATTTTATAGCCACTGCTAGGCATCCTTCCAGGCATCTAGTAAGCCGAGTGATTGGACTAACATGCCCATGTATTTGTTTATGTATTAATGCTATCCCCTGCATTTTGTACAGCTTTAACGAGATAGCCATGGATAGGAATCCGGTGGGTGGCTTCATCAGCTCCTCTATGGTTGTTTTCGAGTTGCATAATGTGGAAGGGTGGTTTATGTAACCACAGGTGAAGGGAGGATAGGTTTATGGGGGTGCATGTAAGATTGCGAGGAGAAACCATTGAGCATGAAGGGTGTTTCTTAGCGAGATGCACTGGAGTGCCTCTCACCTTTCCCATTTAAGTAAAGTAAATTCCACTCACAGGGGCATAGTCACATCTTCTCTTATTTTCAATCTGCAAGAAGAGAGATATTTGGTATGAACACGCCGCATTGATTTCGAAGACACTGCAGTGGTTATTTCCTTGCCTTTCTCCCAGTGTAAAGTTAATTAAATTTTGAAATTTGGGTTGTTCCTAAGCAAGCTAGGAACACTTCACTAGTAGTCGTTGTAATTCTTTGGTGCTAGGTATTAATAGAGACCATCTTTCCAAAAAAAAATGTAAAAAAGTAAGAAAGAAAGAAGAAGGCGGCAGTGACCCTTCGAATGATGTGTGTGTGCATTCTTCTTAATTACTCTATTCTGACATACATAGAGTAATGTGCTAGGGAATGTTTCATGAAGAGCTAGTCTTTCCCTGCTCCAGAAATCGATTCACAAAATTTTGGTAGAGTACTTTGCTCTCTATGTTTAACAATTTGGAAGTGTGCACTGAAGGTATGGTACATTGGTTCAACTCCATGTTGTGAATAAAAATCTGCAGTTCAGAATGATGTCTTTTTTCTAACTCATCTTGTTGAAAAATCTACTCCTTTGTGTTGAACAATTTTTTGAGGGCCATGAAACGTGTTGCAATGAGTTCAACTCTTGAATGCATTACACCCTTGCCATTCCATTAGTCATATGGGGCAAGTCAATGCCATGATAAGTTGAAAAGGTACAAGAAAATTTTTATTTTATAATATTCAACTACTTGAATGCCACAATATGCCCTGAGGAGAAAGTAGGGCTGTAACGATTTTGCACAAGATTTTTTATCCTCACGATGATGCTAGACTGAGGTCTATGTAACCAGATTTGATACTGACCTATTTCTTGTTTTGAGTCTCATTGTTTGGGAATGCACAATATACTTTTCCTTGTATATGAATGCAACAAACCATCGTTGTGTGTGGATTTGGAGGATAATTGTAAAGTTAAAATCTTGCTTTTGGTTCATTCCTCAAGGAAGAATATCACTTGATTGTTGTATTTTTCTAGGAGAGCAAATTTTGAGAACAACTTGCAGTGACATTGGTTCATAGTTGTGAACAAATTATAAAGTGTAAGTTTCACATTGTATAAAATGACTCATATTGGTGAATTATTAGAGTTATTTAAAACTCTGAGACAATCTACTTCTGATGACACATTCCAAATCAACAAAGGCTCTCTCTCAAAAATTCAGACTTGTCTACAATATGCAGAAGAACAGATTGACTTTTTGTAGCTTGAATCTCAACTACAACAGAAAGAATTCCAACAATGGTGTCATCATTTTGAACCTATTTTTGTTCAAAATATTGAGACGGGCTCC
>APFE030299918.1:2001-34201 GCA_000404065.3 Pinus taeda
TATAGTTATAGAAGAAATAAGAATTGATTAAAATTTGGTAATATATTTTTTTGTAAAAATGTGATTTTTCTTTATTTAAAATATAATTTTCAATGTACAAAATGATGAAAAACCCTTGGGTCATACATTAAACAATTTAAACTCAAGTTTTTAAAAAATGTCATTAAGATTTGGATTAAAATTAACTAGAAAAAATGTAGTGAAAATGCCATTTGCTGTATAAGTTAGACTATGGGATTATATTCTAGTAAATTATAAATATTATAAATATTTAAAAAGTAATCATTAACCTCTTTTTTGTTATCAACATTTATGTGATTTGTGGGATTATTTTGCAATTATGGAGTTGTGACTCAAGGTAAGTGGTAAACTATGTGGTTTATAACTAATATAAATGTTTTCACTTTATTATTAATAGTTAAATAATAACTAATAATTGGACGAGATGAAACATTGTAAGGTGCTAACGTAGGAGATCAAAAGTTAAGAGATTTGGTTAGCCAAGGACAAGGAGAACCTAAAACGTTATATTTTCCACACGGAACTATGGGACATTGACGTCCAAAGGTCCACATGTGCTACTCTAAGGGGTTACTCGTAACTTGTATATCATATGAGAAGAAGAAGCACTACGTGGTGATTGAAAAATATATGTCATCATTCTCAAAGAGTACGAGAGAGCTCTCGTTTTGATACAAACTTATTGGTTCCTAATATGGAAACATCCACATTAAAGTTAAGCTACAATGACCACAAAGAACAATGAAATGGAGCCATGGACCAATTTTTACTAGGTGACGGCATTAGTTGAAGTAGACTGCTTCACTACTTCATATTTTATGTCATTCATTAGTAAACAAACAAATTCAAACATAAAGTCCATTGTTTATCCATAAAAATACAAAAATTTCTTAAACATTGTCAAGATTAAGTAAAGGACATGGAAAAATGACCTAAATCAAAATCATCCACATGATGTATGGTCTAAAAATTCACGAGAATGTATCAATCACCAATATGATCACACCTAAATGCTGATTTAATTGGGTTTAAACAACAAATAATGCTTAAATGCACATGCATGTGTTTGTGAGAGAAAGAGAAGGAGATAAATAGCTTGATGGAATCATGAAAAAACACTTCATATCATAAAATATAACTTTAATTTAAATTAGTATAATATTATCCAATAACAACAATTTACATTAACAATAATTCTAGCCTTAAAGAAAGGTGTCATGGCTAAACTTTCAGCGTTAATTGACTAGACCTTTTCATCCTAGATAGGAGGAAAACAATGAAATTTCAAAATATTTACATATGTTAATTTAAGGACTTCATCCTTGCAAACTATGATGTATCTCGAAATAGAAATTATAATTTTCACAAACTATGTCATGGATAAGATGCATTTAGCACAATGATAATTGAGTATACTTGGATGAAATAACAACATCACAATATGTAGAAGCATTTTCCTTCCTATTTCTTGAAACAACAGTATTTGAATCCTGTTCGGAGCTGATAGGCTCTCTTGGTTGATTTCTATTCTTTGTGATTTCGAGTGTGGGTTTCAAAATGGACTGAACATGTGCAATTGTTGGGGGAGCACCTCTAAGATATGGATCCACTGGTATGTTTGAAATTACATATACCATAGTGGCTTTAATAGGTGCATGTTGGTTACATCTTAATATGAAAACAAACAAAAGTGCATAATAACTAAAATGAATTGAAAAAAAATTATGAGGAAATTACATGACACTTCTCAAAATATTTCATTTATTGCAAAACATGAGTTCTTTGATATCAAATCAATCTCATTCGGGTAAAAAGTTATGGGTTTGTAATATGAAAGCATCCACATTGAAGCTAGGCTACGATACAATGACCACTAAGAACAATGAAATGAAGACTTGGATAAATATTTATTGGGTGATGGAATCTATTGAAGCCTACTACTCCATATTTTATGTCACTCATGAGTAATAAATAGGCACATTCAAGCATAAATTCCATTTTTCGTTAATAAAAATACAAATTTTTGAAAACATTGTTAATTTCAAGCAAATGACATCGAAAAATGCACTAAATCCAAATCATACAAATGATGTATGTTGTAAAACTTCACCCGAATGTACCAATCACTAGTCTCATCACATTAAAAATGTTGATTTAATTTGGTTTAAACAACAAATAATTAACAAATGCACATGCGAGAGAGAGAGAGAGAGAGAGAGAGAGAGAGAGAGAGAGAGAGATGATATCTTGATGGCCCTTGTGAATCATGACAGAGACGTTCACATCATAAAAGACAACTTTCATTTGAATTAGGATTATCTAGTAACAACTGTTATAGGCGACTTTGTCATGTATGATTAGTGAGCATCCTAATGGGATCAATCAATATCATATTCTCCCTTGTCACCATCTTTCACAAAGCCCTAAGCATGTTCCCTTCATCCCCCATGGTTTCATCCCTAAACTGCTTCATTTGAGCCATGTTGAGGACCAACACTCCTGATAAGGCTACTTGGATGTGTTCACCTACAAGATTCTCCATTGTTGCCTGCGTTGGTCACCAACATGTTTCTCCCCTTTGCACTTGTGTTGGTTCTAGAAATCCAAGAGAATGATTGGGATTTTGGAAGCTTCCCCTTATAGGAGTTTCCAAAAGTTTTTTTAACTACATAGCTTTGATAAAACATTCAAATCCCATCCTATCCTAATTTTGAGTTTTCTCCACTTATCCTTTGATCTTATCCCTCCATCAAAGGTGGATCTCAAACCTTAGATTGGTAATTGGATAAGAACTCCCAACTTACCCTACTTCTCTACATATTCCAAACATTCTATATGGTTTGTTGTTGGATTTTAGAGAATAATTATGCCCTTATGTTCCTATAGTGAGTGGTCATCATATCATGCATTTTGGGTGATTGAAGGTGCATATTGTGTCAAGGAAAGCAAAAGTCAATAATTTGGGGGAGCTCTTCTACAAGATCAACTTATACTTATAGTTGTAATCTCCTTCCATTTATATTAGTGCAAAAGATTCAATATTTTCTTATATGTGATGTTGTTATTTCATATATTTCAATACCATGTTTATCTATTGAATGAAGTATTTAGACGATCCTGCATAGGTCTTGCAGTTTCTTAGCTTGTGTTATCTCACTGTGTAGGTTCTAATTTTCGAATTGAAGGCTAGAATTGGAGCATCCAAGCTAAAGAAGGAGCGAAGTGTGTAAAGGATTCTAGGTAGGCCTCAGTCCATCATTTATTTAATTTAAGGAAAATCATTGTGTCCCTTATCTTTCTATTGTTCTAGGATAGCAACCGATGTAATGGATATACTTTCGTTTGAAATTGTAAATCCTATATAACAAATTGGTGATCATACTGGGGAATGGAGTATTACCATGGTGGTTTCCTTGTCCGTTTTGTTTCATTACCTCCATAAATAAACGTTATTGTATCATGCAACGAGGAAGAAACCTAGGAACTGATTTCATTGAGCCTTCTTTGCAATCCCTATTTTCCAAACCGAACGAAGCCCTTGTGTATTTGACATAGAATTACACCTCACCCAAGCTCACTCCGTACTAGCATTGTAATGCATTGATGCCTCTTGTGCACTAGCGTCGATCCCTATTTTTGCATAATTTTTTCTTTCGTTCCTAAGCCTCTCTTTCATAAGCCTACTTCTAGTTGAAATTCCCTAAGTCTTGAGTGTCTTGTGGTCTCTCTCAATCCTCCATTTAGTTTTCATTTGTGTTGTTTTCTTTTGGTAAGAATTGGTTTTGATTTTAATTTTTTCTTCTCATTTGGTCGCTTGCAAATGATTTTGTTTATTGTTGATCTCTTAGACGATTTCTTGTTTTAGTCCCCATTCTGAAAAGTGTAATTGAATCATTAATTGAAAATTTGCATATTACTTTTCTTCATTTCAAAACTTGTGTTGAAAAGAAAAATCTACATTCATTTTCATCTAGGTTTTGTCCGTGAAATTGTAACTCCCTAGTGTGAAATTGCATATTTTTTCTTTCATTTTTACAATGAATATTAATCAAATTTGAATGTAATCTCTTTTAACTTTTGGAATATTCACCCAGTTTCACTTTGAGAACTCTGTTTTGAAGAATTATCTTGCATAGATCACATTTTCATACTTAGAATTCTCATTTTCACAACATGAAAGTAAGGTGTTCATAGATTACATTGACATCGTTTTCAGGGGCATATTGCATAGGTTACAGTGCATGGTTTGACACCTTTTAATTCTTTCAATTGAATTGGAATAATAAAATTGAAATATCTAGTTAGGAAGCTCTCGTTGGCTACATATTTGATTGTTTCATCATTGTTAGCAACTCTTCCATACACTAGATAACTTTCATTGAAATTAAAAAGTGTTATTTTTTTCATATTAGTTGCATCATAGGTGTGTTTAGGTGACATCGATTTTTGAGACTTGAAACTGAAAGACAATTCAAGAACAACTTTAAAATTCATCTCATTTAACCTGAGTATTTGAAACTTAACAACACACATAGAGGTATAGGCTAGAGACGTGTTCGAGCATTGTTAAATGTAGGAGTTGTCATTGTTTTCCAATGTTTTATTTGAGGGGTGAAATCATGTTCCACGTACAATTTCATAAGATCGTTCTCCACGCACCTTTGGGTATATCAGATGGATCTCCACACCTAATTTCACCATAGGTTAATTAAAAATGTCATTAAGATTTGGAATAAAATTAACTAGAAAAAATGTAGTGAAAATGCCATTTGGTGTATAAGTTAGACTATGGGATTATATTTTAGTAAATTATAAATATTATAAATATTTAAAAAGTAATTATTAACCTCTTTTTTGTTATCAACATTTATGTGATTTGTGGGATTATTTTGCAATTATGGAGTTGTGACTCAAGGTAAGTGGTAAACTATGTGGTTTATAACTAATATAAATGTTTTCACTTTATTATTAATAGTTAAATAATAACTATTAATTGGACCAAATGTTGCAAAGGAAACATTGTAAGGTGCTAACATAGGAGATCAAAAGTTAAGAAATTTGGTTAGCCAAGGACAAGGAGCACCTAAAACGTTATATTTTCCACACGGAACTATGGGACATTGACGTCCAAAGGTCCACATGTGCTACTCTAAGGGGTTACTTGTAACTTGTATATCATATGAGAAGAAGAAGCACTACGTGGTGATTGAAAAATGCATGTCATCATTCTCAAACAGTCGAGAGAGCTCTCATTTTCATACAAACTTATTGGTTCCTAATATGAAAACATCCACATTAAAGTTAAGCTACAATGACCACAAAGAACAATGAAATGGAGCCATGGACCAATTTTTACTAGGTGAAGGCATTAGTTGAAGTAGATTGCTTCACTACTTCATATTTTATGTCATTCATTAGTAAACAAACAAATTCAAACATAAAGTCCATTGTTTATCCATAAAAATACAAAAAAATCTTAAACATTGTCAAGATTAAGTAAAGGACATGGAAAAATGACCTAAATGAAAATCATCCACATGATGTATGGTCTAAAAATTCACGAGAATGTATCAATCACCAATATGATCACAGTTAAATGTTGAGCTAATTGGGTTTAAACAACAAATAATGCTTAAATGCGCATGCATGTGTTTGTGAGAGAAAGAGAGGGAGATAAATAGCTTGATGGAATCATGAAAAAACACTTCATATCATAAAATATAACTTTAATTTAAATCAGTATAATATTATCCAATAACAACAATTTACATTAACAATAATTCCAACGTTAATTGACTAGACCTTTTCATCCTAGATAGGAGAAAAACAATGAAATTTCAAAATATTTACATATGTTAATTTAAGGACTTCATCCTTGCAAACTATGATGTATCTCGAAATAGAAATTATAATTTTCACAAACTATGACATGGATAAGATGCATTTAGCACAATGATAATTGTGTATACTTGGATGAAATAACAACATCACAATATGTAGAAGCATTTTCCTTTCTATTTCTTGAAACAACAGTATTTGAATCCTGTTCGGAGCTGATAGGTTCTCTTGGTTGATGTCTATTCTTTGTGATTTTCAGTTTGGGTTTCAAAATGGACTGAACATGTGCAATTGTTGGGGGACCACCTCTAAGATATGGATCCACTGGTATGTTTGAAAGGTAAGAGGCTAAAAAACTATAAGAAATACTTGTCATTAGATGATCTAACTTGCATGTCAGTCCAAAATTACATATACCATAGTGGCTTTAATAGGTGCATGTTGGTTACATCTTAATATGAAAACAAACAAAAGTGCATAATAACTAACATGAATTGAAAAAAAATTATGAGGAAATTACATGACACTTCTCAAAATATTTCATTTGTTGCAAAACTTGAGTTCTTTGATATCAAATCAATCTCATTCGGGTAAATTATTATGGGTTTGTAATATGAAAGCATCCACATTGAAGCTAGGCTACGATACAATGACCAATAGGAATAATGAAATGAAGACTTGGATAAATATTTATTGGGTGATGGAATCTATTGAAGCCTACTACTCCATATTTTATGTCACTCGTCAGTAATAAATAGGCATATTCAAGCAGAAATTCCATTTTTCGTTAATAAAAATACAAATTTTTGAAAACATTGTTAATTTCAAGCAAATGACAACGAAAAATGCACTAAATCCAAATCATACAAATGATGTATGTTGTAAAACTTCACCCGAATGTACCAATCACTAGTCCCATCACATTGAAAATGGTGATTTAATTTGGTTTAAACAACAAATAATTAACAAATGCACATGCGAGAGAGAGAGAGAGAGAGAGAGAGAGAGATGATATCTTGATGGCCCTTGTGAATCATGACAGAGGCGTTCACATCATAAAAGACAACTTTCATTTGAATTAGGATTATCTAGTAACAACTGTTATAGGCGACTTTGTCATGTATGATTAGTGAGCATCCTAATGGGATCAATCAACATAATATTCTCCCTTGTCACCATCTTGCACAAAGCCCTAAGCATGTTCCCTTCATCCCCCACGGTTTCATCCCTAAACTGCTTCATTTGAGCCATGTTGAGGACAACGCTCCCGATAAGGCTACTTGGGTGTGTTCACCTACAAGTTTCTCCATTGTGGCCTGAGTTGGTCACCAACATGTTTCTCCCCTTTGCACTTGCGCTAGTTCTAGAAATCCAAGAGAATGATTGGGATTTTGGAAGCTTCCCCTTATAGGAGTTTCCAAAAGTTGTTTTAACTACATAGCTTTGATAAAACATTCAAATCCTATCCTATCCTAATTTTGAGTTTTCTCCACTTATCCTTTGATCTTATCCCTCCATCAAAGGTGGATCTCAAACCTTAGATTGGTAATTGGATAAGAACTCCCAACTTACCCTACTTCTCTACATATTCCCAACATTCTATATGGTTTGTTGTTGGATTTTAGAGAATAATTATGCCCTTATGTTCCTATAGTGAGTGGTCATCATATCATGCATTTTGGGTGATTGAAAGTGCATATTGTATCAAGGAAAGCACAAGTAAATAATTTGGGGGAGCTCTTCTACAAGATCAAATTATACATATAGTTGTAATCTCCTTCCATTTATATTAGTGCAAAAGATTCATTATTTTCTTATATGTGATTTTGTTATTTCATATATTTCAATACCATGTTTATCTATTGAATGAAGTATTTAGACGATACTGCATAGGTCTTGCAGTTTCTTAGCTTGTGTTATCTCATTGTGTAGGTTTTAATTTTCGAATTGAAGGCTAGAATTGGAGCATCCAAGATAAAGAAGGAGCGAAGTGTGTAAAGGATTCTAGGTAGGCCTCAGTCCATCATTTATTTAATTTAAGGAAAATCATTGTGTCCCTTATCTTTCTATTGTTCTAGGATAGCAACCGATGTAATGGATATACTTTCGTTTGAAATTGTAAATCCTCTATAACAAATTGGTGATCATATTGGGGAATGGAGTATTATCATGGTGGTTTCCTTGTCCGTTGTGTTTCATTACCTCCATAAATAAACTTTATTGTATCATCCAACGAAGAAGAAACCTAGGAAGTGATTTCATTGAGCCTTCTTTGCAATCCCTATTTTCCAAACCGAACGAACCCCTTGTGCATTTGACATAGAATTGCACCTCACCCAAGCTCACTCCGTACTAGCATTGTAATGCATTGATGCCTCTTGTGCACTAGCGTCGGTCCCTATTTTTGCATAATTTTTTCTTTCGTTCCTAAGCCTCTTTTTCATAAGCCTACTTCTAGTTGAAATTCCCTAAGTTTTGAGTGTCTTATGGTCTCTCTCAATCCTCCATTTAGTTTTCATTTGTGTTGTTTTCTTTTGGTAAGAATTGGTTTTGATTTTAATTTTTTCTTCTCATTTGGTCGCTTGCAAATGATTTTGTTTATTGTTGATCCCTTAGATGATTTCTTATTTTAGTCCCCATTATGAAAAGTGTAATTGAATCATTAATTGAACATTTGCATATTACTTTTCTTCATTTCAAAAATTGTGTTGAAAAGAAAAATCTACATTCATTTTCATCTAGGTTTTTTCCGTGAAATTGTAACTCCCTAGTGTGCAATTGCATATTTTTTCTTTCATTTTTACAATGAATATTAATCAAATTTGAATGTAATCTCTTTTAACTTTTGGAATATTCACCCAATTTCACTTTGAGAACTCTGTTTTGAAGAATTATCTTGCATAGATCACATTTTCATAGTTAGAATTCTCATTTTCACAACATGAAAGTAAAGTGTTCATAGATTACATTGACATAGTTTTCAGGGGCATCGTGCATAGGTTACAGTGCATGGTTTGACACCTTTTAATTCTTTCAATTGAATTGGAATAATGAAATTGAAATATCTAGTTAGGAAGCTCTTGTTGGCTACATATTTGATTGTTGCATCATTGTTTGCACCTCTTCCATACACTAGATAACTTTCATTGAAATTACAAAGAGTTATTTTTTTCATATTAGTTGCATCATAGGTGTGTTTAGGTGACATCGATTTTTGAGCCTTGAAACTGAACGATAATTCAAGATCAACTTTAAAATTCATCTCATTTAACCTGAGTATTTGAAACTTAACAACAGACATAGAGGTATAGGCTAGAGACGTGTTCCAACATTGTTAAACGTAGGAGTTGTCATTGTTTTCCAATGTTGTATTTGAGGGGTGAAATCATGTTCCACATACAATTGCATAAGATCATTCTCCATGCACCTTTGGGTATATCAGATGGCTCTCCACACCTAGTAAGTATATGTGAATGCTCTCATTTAATGGTTGTGCATTAGAACATAGGTAATCGATATGACTGCATTGTATACTATGATACACTAAATGCAACATTCAGCGAGATTGCCTACATGTATGTTCAGTCCTTAGTTCACCAAGGTGTATATTGCAGTTCAAGGTTTCCTTGTAAAAATTTATCCCTAGTTACCCATTTGTTTTTCCTATATTTCTAATTTACAAAATAAATTAATTAATTGTGGAACGACATCCTCCCCATGGAACAACTTCTTAGTGGATCTTAGGTTGAGACTAATGTCAATAATTCTAGAGTCTACTAATCAAGGGAACCCCTATGATGGGAATCGTGGTCCTTTTTTTGGAAATATTGGTGCTCCCTATATGGCAATGTTGTCCCTCCCCATATTTAACATTGGTTTTCCATTTTGGTTATTGTGGATTCCTATGGTTCTCAATGTCCAAACTACTTCTCAATCGAGTTCTCCTCCACTTGAACAACATCAACCTCATGTTGATCCTAAAATTGACCCTTTTCCTTCATCAACAATTGCTTCTTCATCCTTTCTTCCTCTTCGCCTTGTCAAAGTCTTGATTCTAGTATCCAGGAAGGTAAGAAGAAGACGAAAAGGATGATGAAGAAGAAGAAAAATAAGAAATGGGTCAACCAAGAAAACATTGCTACAGATGCAACTAGTATAGAGAAATATTCCAGTCAGCCCCACAAAGCTAAATTCCCTTGCATGTTATGTAATGGTGACTACCTTCTTAGAGATTGTCCTAATATTCCCAAAGTATTAGAAGTGTTGTCCATAGGCTCACATCAGCCTTTGTCGTCAACTTCTGGAGATCATGTTGGTGATAACCCTCAACTAGTGATATAAGGTCCATGGGAAAAAGGGTAAAGTCAAATTTCCCTGTAATTGATGTAAAGGGAGTCATCCTATTCACCTTTGTCCTTATATGGATGAAGCCTTGAAAGTGTTGGACAATCCTATAGTTTCTCAGCCACGACTTCCAGTTGGTTGCTAGAAGCATTCTCCAAGAGCCCCAATAGTTGATGAAGTGATTGATCAGAATCTGAATCTAATAAAATAAACTCCCTCTGAATATGAATCCCCTAAGTCTGTTCTCGGCCAGCCATTGGCTTAGAAAAATGTTGAATTGATTCCACCTTCATCTGATCATACCTTTCCCACAGAGAGTGAACTTCATACCACTATAGTTCATCTGGTTTCTTCAGGTTCCAATGAAATGGTGGATAGTTCTCCCATTCCCATAGCTCAGGGGGAAATCCCTCCATTCACAAAACACTAGAGAGAATTTCTCCCATTCCCATTGTATAATGGGGCAGTTATCTCGTTCCTACAATCCCCCCTCCAAGTAGTATAGTCACTTTCGTTGATTGGAGTCAACTGGTAGTATATCGCCTTCCACCTTACATTGCCTTTCAGATCATAGTGCATGCTTATAATGTGGTCATGCGTAGCACAATCATAGATGAATTCACATATGTTAGTATTATGTCCTCAACTACTTACTAAGACTTAGGTTCTCCATAGCTTGTGCCCATTACCTAGAATCTGTTGGCTTTTAACAAAGAAACTAGTCATCCATTAGGGATCCTTCAGTACAAGGCCCTTTGGATTTTAATTTACTCCTTGGGCGTGACTATGTATATGTCATGGGAGCTCTTATCTCTTCACTCTTTCGTGTGATGTGTTTCCTGCATGAAGGAAGAATTTTGACCATTGCTTGTCCTCATTTGACTCCCAATCAGCCAGTTTCCCTAAATGGTCCTTATATGCAAGTGGTATCTGATGCACCATAGGTTAATTATGTGGGGAACCTATCCCATTCACGTACCTACTACTGAAGATGAGCCTTTCATTTTTTTCTCAACTTATTTTGACCTTGGTTGGCTAGGTCATATGGTCAAACACTTACTGGGGGATACCTTCCAGATGTTTTTTCCCATCTGATGAAAACCTCTTGGAAGTCGTGGACTCTTGGCAGTCGTGATCAGGATCAGAGAAAATTTCGTTACCTCTTCTCAAGCTCGTTAAAAAATGAAAAACGTTGTCCCGAGCATAACTATTTTCTTGTGCGAGACTCATTAAAAACTAAAACAATTCCCCTTTCCGACTTGAGTATTTAATTATGTCTCATAAATTCCTAGTTGATTGTTTCACTTTATCTCGTAAATGAACCTTCATTTAATCCACCTGTTAGTACCCAACATTTTACTTAGGTGCATGAAATGAATTTTTGGGGCAATGTACTTATTTAAAGAATGTTTTTTCCTCTATTTCAAGCTTGTGAAAAAATGAAACCAATTTCAAGCATAGTTTCCCATGTTTCAAGATTCTGTAAAAATGAAACCATTCCCATTTTACACAAGTCTATGATTGATAGGCAGGTACTTTGAACAATATGGACGTTTCATTTCATGTTTAGGGAGAGAAGAATAGTTGAAGTATTATAGATTAAAGAAAGGAAGCATTAAGAAGCAATCTCTATGTGAAAGTGGATCAAGATAATCTAACGATTATCAATATATCTCAATATGATAAAGGAATATTCATATATCAAACCAAGTACATCAAAGAAATTCTCAAGAAATTATAGATGGAAGATTGCAAGCCAGTCCTTACCGCCATGGTAACCGATTGCAAGTTAAGATTAGAAGATTCATCAAATGATGTGGACCAAAGGTTGTATCTATCCATGATTGGTAGTCTCTTATATGTGATAGCCTCCTACCGAGATGTGATGTAGGTAGTTAGACAAGTAGCATGATCCCAAGTAGTAGCAAAATAATCTCATATCAGTGTCGTCAAACGAATTATTCATTATCCTAAGAGCACAGTGGAATATGGTCTTTGGTATCCCAAAGGAAATGATCTGGTCATCCAAGCTTATACAAATGCAAATTGGGTAGGAAGTGTTAATGATTGTAAGAGTACCGGTGGAGGAGCATTCTACCTAGGTGGTTTCCTTGTCTCATGGTTAAGTAAAAAGTAGTCTTCAATATTGTTATCCTAAGTGGAAGCAGAATACATCGTGACAAGAACCTGTTGTACTCCAGTTCTCTGGATGCAACAAACCTTCCAAGCTCTTCAAGTTAAGTTTGATGAGCCTATTCCCATATTTTGCAATAGCACGAGTTCCATCAATATCTCCAAAAATCATTTGATGAATTCCAAAATAAAGCACATTCCAGTAAAATATCATTTCTTTAGAGAGAAGGTCACCAAAAAGAATATCAAACTTGAATATGTTGGCACAAAGGAAAAAATTGTTAACATCTTTACCAGACCATTACCACATGATGCATTTGAGTATCTTTTCCAAAAGCTCGGGATTATCCCAAGTTATCTTTAGAATCTTTCTCTTATCTAACTAAGTAGAAAGGGGGAGTGGAGGTGTGTATAGGTCCGCAAGATGATAGTTTCTGACGGGGATTTACACTTTGCCATTGATGACAAAGACAAAGAGAAGGCAGTAGGAAGAGGTGCCATGATTGCAAGTGGAGTACTTGTACTTCTATCAATTCCAAAGGGGATATTGTTGACCAGTGGTTGTCATTGATGTCAACCCATGCAACACCAGGGGCTAAACTAATATTTCATGGGAACTTTGATTAAAAGATTACTTTATTATGAGTCAAGGATCTTCTAGATGGGTTCTACTCATTGAGTTGTTTCCCTTGATATGTGACACACCAAGTAATTCTTCACGATTTGAGATATTTTAATTTTTGAAGTTAGTAACCCCAATTAGTGGGCTAAAGCCCAATGGGGTTGTGGCATGGCACTGGTCATTTAATAGTCAATAATTAATAGTGAAAAAAAATTTCTCCTAAAATCCCTCCAATGTTCACTTTTTGAGGACCCTCTCAACTCAACACATTCATATAAATAATGACCCTCATATCTTCCTCTAGTAGGGATTTTGTGCCTTCAAACAGGTCATCTTGGAATTTTCGCTATAATTTTTTTGTATGATGCTTTGGAAGCTGAAATTAACACCCATTTGAGCAAAAATCTTGATGAATCTCATGACCAAATTTCAGATCTTGGTTTGCTATATTTTTTGGTATATGATATTACTAAGTTAGGGTTTTTGAATACTCCCGAATTCGATGTCAAATAGGTGACATTGGGAAAATCAACATAACTTTTTCTCTGAGAACTGGATTCAAATTCCATTAATAGTCACACAAATAGGACGTATTGTAGGTTGTTGAGTAGTGTTTTCATGGTTGAAGGTTACAACAGTGACATATGGCACTTCGTAAAAGTTTGCTCTACTGAACTAGTCTATAATTAGGTCATTGCGGTAGATTGGCCATAACTTTTTCTTGAAGAATCAAATCTTAATCAGACCTGTGAGGTTGGAAATGGGACTCAGAGGGATACCACAAAAAATAATTTCAGACCCTGTAGATCCTAACTTACATATATACAACAAATTCAATATTGAGCTCCTAGAAGGAAATAAAAGGGATGCATTCAAGGATCACTGCAGTAAGGACCACACATCAATAGTCAAGAGTAAGTCTCCTACAACAAGGTATGTATGATTAGTGTTTACATTTGAATTTTGAGTATCATCTCTGGCATATGTTTTTGTAGGACAATGTAAGTATATACAGTGTCTGAGTTATATCTCTATATCTATCTATGTCACAATTAGTTTTTCAGACGCCCTATTGTTGATACTACACATTTGATGCTACATATCCTTAATGTTAAACCTAGTCTGCTAAATCTATATGATGTTGTAAGTTCATGTTACTTTTCTTGTCATAGATGATAGAATGGTCTCTATTTTTGTACTGAGAACATGGTCCATCACAAGTCTAGGGTCTGTCATAAATTTTTAATGCATACATCTTTAGGTTAGTTTTGGATGTAGTATTGCATAGAGTTTGTGCCTATATCAAGAGTGGGAGTCTTTTCCTCTTACTCCAACAAGTCAACAACAAAAGTGGCGAGCACAGTTCAAGTACGAATTGTAATTTTAATTTGAATTTATTCATTATTATCCACTTAAATGTGTTTTGCAGGCAGAGGTAAGTTGAAGGGTATTTTGTTTTGTTTTGGGATTCATTTCACTGGTCAAATTTTTCATGCAAGTAGAAGAAGATTCAAGTACAACTTCAAGAGCAGAAGTATCAAAGCAAAAGAAGCATTGTCACGCAACATCCTTTCAAGACATAACAACCATCTATATATTGCGAAGAAGTGTCAAGACCAAGAGTCATCATTGTAAAGTTGTAAAAGTCATTTGTAGAAGTTTCATCATTGGAAGAGTCATTATTGTACAAGAGTCAATCTGCCTAGAGTTGAAATGGCATTATGAGGAGGTATAGGAGTCTCTGTTTGGATGATGTCATGGCAGGGTTGTAGGTCATATTGTGATTGGGTGTTCAGTCTAAATCATTCTAGATCATATTATATCATGGATCATTGTTCCTGGTAGGAGAATCCACACTCTTGTCTCATTTCAGTCCTTATAGGGTGGCAGGGAGGTGGTAGTTGGTGCATGAAGTCACCAACAGGTTGGAGCCTATGAACACTTCAGGGTGGTAGGTTGGTCTAGGAGGTTGGGGCATCCTTTGAGTTGACTACTAAAGAAACTAGGGCATTGGGGTATCCTTTGAGTGGGAGCTGGAGAAGAATGATTTTCTAGAATTTTATGAAGTTGTTTCTTTCATTTCAGTTGGCACTGAAGATTAAAGAATTTATTATAAAGACATTCAATGGTTTTTGATCCAGAGGGGGTTTTCCACATAAAATTCTTGTGTCTACTGTGTTACTTTATTTACTGTTATTACTACATAAACATTAATAATAATTGGATATCAACTAATCCTCTAAGAATATTTAAAAGTGCTAATTGCTAAGGAAGATTGATTCACCCCCCCTCTCAGTATTTCCAACATCAATCACATAAGGCTTTGAAATGATGGACAGGGAAGCTTAAATGCAAATAAATCCAAACATACCAACAAATCTCCTTAGGATTTCAAATCATAAATACCGTTACAATCCTTTAGTAACCAAAATCATGGTTGTGCATGGTTGTTTATTATTCATTAATATATCACATCGTAAAACCTCTTCGAATGGTAAATAGACTTATCTACACATAAGCCGTCAATATGTGATAGTGATATCACTCTATCCATTTATTAAGTATGAGAGATGTTTGATTGTGATAATTTCATTATCACATTATGACAATCAACGATTTCGAGAGTAGTGGAGAATGGATATGGCCTACATTTTTGAGTGATCGTGATTACGATAAGTGATGTGGCACATGTAGCGTGTCCATAGGTTAATACTAAGCGTGTCTTTCATTTTTTTTGCTACAACTTTCTGATTTTCCTTAGGCATATTCTTTTAAATAAATAGATTCTATCGCAATCGGGGGAATTAGGAAGCATACAAGTGGGGAGCATGTTGATACCCTTGCGGTTTATCCAAACGCAATAGCATTTCACTATCAGGATGTTCCTTGGTCTTATGATATATCACATTTTCTATAAGATTGCGATTCGAGGAATTTCCACCAAACATGGAATATCATTGATACTTAATATTTATTTAAAGGAATAGATACATTTTGGTTGTCAAGGGCTATCCTTTATCGCAATCGCAAGTTTCCAAAGAGTAAATAAAACTTTGTTTCCTTGAAATTTTGTTATATGTGATATTGTTGGGTTTTCTTTTAAGTTAAGCCTTATTCAAGTCCTTCAAGCCCTAATGAGGGTTTATCTATTAACAAATCAAATTTTATCTTAATAAAATACCTAAACTAAACAATATCCCTATGATTTTTTATTTTTTAAGGGTCCCTATTTGTTTGTAAAATCATCTCATGGAGTTCTTTATGTAAAATAAATGGGGGGATTGTTCCACAGCACAACATGCCCCAAAATAAATAAGTGCCAATGCACAATTATCTTTAAATAAATAAATAAGGGGGAAAGAAGAGAAGAGCTTCATGCACAGAGAGGTGAAGCATGAAACTCGACGAGGGTATTGTCTAGGATCACTAGTAGAAATGCCATGTTTTTGTTCCTGTGTGATTCTGTCAGGGTACTGTCTAGGCCTCCTAGGAGTGGAGCAACACGAGAGATGAAGAATTATACTCTGAAAAATCTTAAGCTCACGAGGTGCACTACCCTTCCCAAACCGAAACATTGTGATTATGATGAGCCTTATGTTGTATTCAAATGAGAACATATATAGGGTACCATGTCTATTCATGGGTTAAGTGGGAATGCCAAAGTGATGTGCATGATGAATCATACTCTCTGAAGAACCTAGGCCCTTCAAAGAAGAAACTAACCAAGAAAAAGAATTTTGATTCTACCAGTGTCTCACCAAGTGTTGTGGCAGTTGCAACAACCTCCAAAATTTTTGCCTACACTCAAATTTTGGAGCCTACTATCGATCCTATGACCAGTCATTCCTTAGTCACTTATTGGTTAGCTAATGATTTCAATATCCCTTCTTGGATATCAAGTGTCATTCACACTTTTATATTTATATAGAAAGTGTCATAGTTAGGCATGGTAATTACCACTTGTCATACAAAGGAGAGTTTTGGTTTCCTTCAAGGGGAAATATTTGTGAAAATACGTTGTTCTCATCATATAGACATGTTTCTCACTTATTTCCAAAGTTTCACAAACTATTACACAGGTCTCTTAATTATCATCACAAAGTCTATCTTTGGTGTCACACTTCTCGTGAGTTGCCACAATGGTTGTCACGTTCAGGGAAGTATGTTTTCATATGTTTTGGATAATCTACATTGTGTCACAAAGTGTCCAAGTGTGTGGTTGCAATGAAGTTCTGTCACTGTTCACATCGATTCCACTGATCCCACTCTTAGCCAAATTCCAGAATATTCCTAGCAACCTAGCCTCGTATAGCCTTCCTAAAATAGCACTTTTTATCTTCAACCCTCAAGATTTTCCCTTGTCTGCTGGAACTGGGTAATGCACAAAAGCCCATTCTCCCTTGGCACCCAAAACTATGCATATCCTTCTTTTAGTGTCCTTTCCCTCAGCGGAACATCACTATCTCGAGAAACTGCATAGTTCTCTCCTTCAAGAATCCTTGAGCTCAACATTTCACAGTCTCAGCTGTGCATTCCCCCTTGCCTCCTAAAACTATGTAGTTCTTCCTCTTAGGAACCCATCCCACAACCTCCACTACCTCATTAAACTACACAATTTTTTCCGTTAGTGGGCCATGTGAATTTTTTTTCCCTCAGTGGGAACTTCAAAATCTTATCCCTCAAGATAGCCCCATCACTAAGCCTTCCCCACTGACCTAATACCAACAATGGCTCAGTCAATGGATTATCATGCAACATCTTAGGCTAGGTGTTTATCAAACTAATTGTTGAGAAATATAGGGCATTAGCATTAGGTGATTTCTCTTCTATTAATAATTGCTTGTGAATGATTTTTACTTCTTTACATTAGGATATTCTTCTTCTTAGTTTATTAGTGTTCTTCTTCATCCAAAAGCAACCATTGAATGAACATAAATAGACAAGAGACATAGAATGTAGGCTATGAGTCAAGGCTAAAACCTCTCACTGTTTGAGAGGAAAACTCACACAATATTTTCATATAGAGATTCCAATTGTCGAATACCAATACCGAGATCCTTTACCTATTAGGCACTCCAAGTCCGAGAAACTAGTTGCTCTATTTTTATTATTGAGTCATATTCCTCTTCAACCTTCTTCAAAAAAAGATCATCTCTTCAACAAAATGAATATATATTAGGCATGGCATCGAAACATGTCAATGTAAAGTCACCAAGATGTGACCATTGCAACAATTGAAAGACACTAATACATTACCGAGGAATATCTCCTTTAGATCACCTGAATTGTGGCCTCTATATACCAAAAAAATTTGGTTTCTTGATGCACCTATGATATACTATTGTGGCACCAAAATTTTCCTTCTAAACTTCGAATTGTTGTTCCTTTACTTGTCTTTACCACTGTGATCTGAATTACACAGGTGAAAAAAATGTTATTGGGTGCTAACCAAACTATAGCCTTCACTCAATCTATGTGATTGTTTTTAGGGAACCAAAACAATCACACTGGTATTAAAGATAATCTGAGCTTCTGCTCTTCTGAAATAATAAAGAGACCCATCTAAACTTCACTGTGTCATTATATAAACTTCTCTTTGTCTTTGTCTACCGAAAAGGTTAGAGATATATTGAATTGTTTTATGTGCTAATGTGAAAATCCTTCACTCCTATTTATTGTGGTTTGTCTCATATATTAAGTGACATGACATTACAAATATATGTGTTTCCATATAATTTAAGCCAACATGAGTTTCTTTTTTGTTTTGAGTCTAACTTAAGGAGTAGTACTAGTGCTTTTTGTTGGAGTGCTTTCTAGACATATTATAGACTCAAATACAATGTTATATCCCCAACAAGCACTCTTCAAATATGACATAGACACTTTAACTTTTAATGACCAATCCTAAGGCTCTCAATGGGAGCCATCTAAAATAAAATCACTTTCTCATGAAACCCATGAAGCAAGGCTTACAAAAATAATTTTATTTTCTTCATTACATCATTCACAAAAGTCACAATTACATTTCACTATGAAGAGAGAACCTAGTTACACTTTTTAACACTACCTCTTAATGAGGGAGGTATTCACAATGGTACTTTGTCATTCTCAATCTAAAGAACTTCTCATAAGAAGAATCAGATTGGTAACCCATTTTTCTAGCATCATATCAACCAACATTGTCACATAAAAAGGCCTTGACTAACAACTCTATCAACATGATTAAAGCACAATGCTATTGAGACCAATGATTCATAGATACCAAAATCATTGTCTCTCAAGGTACATACTCCACTTTAGTGTTCACAAACTATGACCTTCTTTGGACTATTCTTACCTTGGGTAGCTAGTCCTCCGAGAATATCAGTCCACTATGACTACTCTTGTCTTGGATGCCCTATCCGTCTTCAAAGAGCATCGGATGCCATATGATTACCTAATCATCCATTCCTTCTTCACATATGAACACTAGAACTATGTGTTTATCTCTCCCTCTCAATTAGGGAGGATATAACAATTCCAATAATGGAATGTACTCATTCCTACAAAATGAATGTTCCTAAGCTCCATCTTGCCTTAGGAATTTCAGGCTCCCTCTTAGTTGGGGGCCTACAACTTCTTAAATAGTTTCTTTAAAGAGATCCTTCCTTTGATGTCATGAAATTTTTTATCAAGGAGCCTTCATATTTCATAGCTTCTTCATAGGTCACATACCATCCATCACTTTCACTTGTAGGCCAGTCATGTCAATATTCCTTTCATCAAAAAATAATATATTCGTCTTCATCTGGCCTTGCTTTGTATCATGTTTCTTTCTTCATGATATATTTTCAGAAGGATCTTACATCATTATATATAATCGTTTTGTAAGTCATCCACGATTCTTCCCTCTCGCAGTCTTGCATAAGCCCATCCATATATTTGTTCAAAAATAGCAAATGAACACTTAAATCGAAATTACCTTGGTGATTATCTTTCATGATGACATCTTCCAGTGTGCATCAACATCCTCCATGTTGACACATCTCCCAAAGATATCCATTGTCAAGGGTCTCCATATTTTTCAAACTTCCATCAGAGTCTTGATGTATTTCTAGGAAATTTCCTATCAAATATTTCTTGTTATTTTGGATGTTGATTACGTTTGCCATGTTTTCATATCTCATGATATCTTCCTTGATTTATTCACACATTTCATTTACAGGAGCTTCCAATCAGATTTATTCAATTGTATGTGGCCATCTCATATTTCATATGAGGACATATTATATTGATTTCTTCTATTGTGACCCATGCCTTTCGAAAGGCTTTCGTAGGAGGAGATTCCTTTCGTTTCATCATTCTTCTCATGATCGAGAAATGATCCATGTTTCCTGAAACCATACAACATGACTTTATAAAATC
The DNA here is from genome assembly GCA_000404065.3 of Pinus taeda. Classification (NCBI taxonomy): domain Eukaryota; kingdom Viridiplantae; phylum Streptophyta; class Pinopsida; order Pinales; family Pinaceae; genus Pinus; species Pinus taeda. Next base: position 22,364 of record APFE030299918.1, read on the forward strand.
AAACATAAGAATGCATAGCTCATTTACGTTTATGTCATCTAGGCTTCTTTCAACAACTTCCTTGATCGACAATATCTTCAACCCCTTCATCTGCTTCATCTTTTATGTTGTCATACCATCAATCCATGAATTAGACAAGTTGGAATTCGTCATGAAACACTTTCTTCCACTCTATATTGGTGAATCCTCTGATGAGGATTCCATGAGATAATATTGAGGATCTCGCATATCCTTATTCACGTGATGTTTCCCTTTTGACTGATGTTTTATGAGATTTTTCTTGAATGACTTCTTCCATTGATATTTTAATGAGGTTGCTAAGAGCTATCTACTTCAAGGTTGACTATCAGACATACTTCTTGTTTCTTATGATGATGTCATTTGCTCATGTTTCTAATTTGTCGATGATGTCACGATGCATCTTATTATTTATTATACCCATCTCCTCTAAAATATTTAGGAGATATGACAATAACTTTTATGAGGGATGCTATCTTAACATAGCAAAGATATCTTACTTCCTCTTTTCTTAGACTTCTTCTCTTTGGCTCCATTTCTTTGGTGATATACACTTCTTTTTTCCTATTTTTATATTGTCTCTTTAGGAAAATCTACTCTTGTAATGTCCATAATCCATAACATTGAATTTCATCTATTCTTCTTCTTTCTTTTTGATAAAATGGTTGAATCATTTCATTTGGTCCTTCAACACTTTTTTCCTCAACCTATACCCTTCTATCTTTCATAGAAGTCAAAAGTTATTGAATGAGATAGTTGTCTTATCCTCATAGACATGGTTACCTTGGTCATCAGTTAGTGCATTTAGAATATTGAGGATTATCTCTCCCAGATCTTGCAATTAATATCTTTATGAAGATAATCCTTTATCCTGTTATTCCCTTAATTTGAGTAGATCAAATCTAGGTGATGTGACCTTCTTTATCACATATTCAAAGAATATCTATACCATTCGATGATATATATCTATTTGATGTCTCCAATACGGCTATATGTGTTGGGTTGTGTTATATTCTTTCCACGACTAGCTCCCCTAGTTAATCGGGAGGTTAGAGGGGGGTGGAGCTCCCCCTTCATTGTGCCCATTGTGTAGTGTGGGTAGTAGCACCCCCTATATGGGGGTTTAAGGGGGAAAATTATCACAACTCTATGGGGTTCGGGGAAGTGCATCACGAATTTTTTTTTTGTACACTATATTAGGTGGGGTGAACCTACCTAGGGTTTTGTGCATGGTTTTCACACATGGTTCTCGGCGCGATCGTTTTTAGTCTATGGTATTGTATGCTTAGGCATGTATATATATGTATTGTAACATTGAAAGGAACATAATGAAAAATTAAGCTAGTAGTCCCAGTTTTGGAATCCGGGGGAAATCTCTATGTATATGTGTTTTATGTGTTATTCTCTCGCATTGTTTATTTTTCGTGTTTTAGAATTCGTATGCAGCTGATTTTTATACGGGGTTAAAACCTACATTTGATATCAAAGTTGTTTTCGCTTAGAGGGGACTCCTTTGTTTTTATGGGGTTTTGCTCGGGCCTGTCATAGACCCTGTTCAATGGGAGATCTGCAGGATCGATTTTGCTGGTGAAAGAAGGTGGCGACTAGTGAAAAGATAGAGATCAAGAAATTTAATGGTCAGAGTTGTGAGTTGCCGAAACTCAAGATGGAGAATCTATTGGTGGATAAAGATCAATGGATCATGGTAGATCCAGATACTAAACAAATGATAGTGTCTCATGAAGAATGGAAGAAGTTGGATCAGAAGGTAAAGAGCACAATACGATTGTGTGTCTCAGATTCATTATTGTTGAATGTATAAGGGGAAGCTATGACGAAGGCTTTGTGGGACACGTTAGGGACTTTGTACGAATCTATGTCTCTCGTGAATAAATTGTTCCTACGAAAAAAGTTGTATAATGTGAAGATGAAAGATGGAGACTCAGTGATAGAGAATTTGAACACGTTTAATATTGTAGTAAGTCAGTTATTATCTATTGATATTAAAATTTCATATCAAGATAAGTGCGTTAGTTTATTGTGTTCTCTACCAGATTCGTGGGACAGTCTCGTTATTGCAATAGGTAGAAATGCAACTGCCTTGCAGTTTGATGGAATAGTCTCATCCTTGTTCATGGAGGAGATGAGGCAGAAAAATATGGAGAGGCAAAATGGTGATGTATTGTCTGTACGAGGAAGTTCCCAGAATAGAAACAAAAATAAGTCATCGAGTGGGATATCTAAATCTAGAGGGAGATTCAAATCTCCAGGAAAACCTGTAAAGGTGTGATGGAAATGCATAAAGGAAGGGCACTACAAAAGGGATTGTAAGTCTAAAGCTTCTGAAAAAGGAAAGGGATCTCATGATGCTCCTTCTATAAAGGTGAAAACCACCTTAGATGAAGGTGGGGATGTGTACATGGTTTTTTCATGTGCACATGTAGATGATGAGGCCTAGTTTATTGACTCAGGTGCATCCTTCCACTTCACTCCCCATAGAGAGTGGTTCTGTGAGTATGAGAAATATGATGGTGGTGATGTCTTCTTAGGGGATGACAGGAAGCTTAGAATTGTTGGTGACAAAATAGTAAAGTTGAGGTTGCAAGGTGGAAGAATTAGAACACACTTCCAGGTGTTCTACATATTCCTGCATTGACCAGAAATATGATTTCTGTAAGCAAGATCGAGGATGCAGGTGTAAAAATAATGTTCGAGAAAGATACCTACAAGATGGTTTGGGGAGCACTGGTGTTGATCTGGGGAGTTTAGATTGGAAGTCTATACAAATTGTAAGGTAACACTATTGTTGATGGGTTCAACAATTTTGTTGTTGCTCAAAGTGGATCAAAAAAGGTAGTGGTCTGTAGAGAAAATACCTTGCTATGGCATCAAAGTCTTGGACATATTGGAGAGAAGTTCCTTCAAATCCTTCATGGTAATGGTGTGGTAGAAGGTATGGCTAATAGCTCTCTGGATTTTGATTTCTATGAAAATTGTGTATATGGGAAGATGAATTGGGTGAGTTTCCCCTCTAGTGGTAAGAGGGCAAAACAGATATTAGCGCTTGTGCATATTGATGTGTTTGGACTTGTGAAGTTTCCATCATTGGGTAAGTGTGTGTCTTATGTATCATTTATAGATGATTTCTGTAGGAATACATGGATATATTTCCTTAAGAAGAAATTTGAAGTCTTTTATAGGTTTAAAAAATTGAAGGCTCTGCTGGAAAACTAGACAGAGAAGAAGATAAAGGTGTCAAGGACAGATAATGGTGGAGAGTATTGCAAGAAGGAATTTGAACAATTTTGTTAGAAGTGTGTTATAGAACAACAGAATACTGCTACATACACACCTAAGGAAAATGGAGTTGCAGAAAGAATGAATAAGATGTTGATGGAAAGGGAAAGAAGCATGCTCAGAGGTGCCAGGTTAGGACAAGAATTCTCAGTAGAGATAGTGGAGACAACATGTTACCTTGTCAACAGATCACCTTCATTGGCGTTGGAGGGTAAGACTCCACAAGAGGTATGGACTGGTAAGAAACCCTTTCTTTGACATTTGAGGGTATTTGGATGTGATGCATATGCACATGTTCCAAAGGACAAAAGAACAAAGCTGGATAGTAAATCTGAAAGGTGCATATTTATTGGCGCTAAAGATGGTTTAAAGGGTTATAGCTTTAGAACCCTGTAATAAGGAAGGTTATGTACAACTAAGATGTGGTGTTCAGAGAGGTGAAATATGTTATTAAACATGAATTCAAACCAAAGGAACTTGTGAAGATAGAGTTTGAGTTTAAGGAGGAAGAATCAAACTCTATAGCAGAAGAGGAATGAGAAGATGAAGAGCCACAAATTCTAGTTATGAGAAAATCATTTGAAGAAAGAAGGCAACTAGAAATCTATAGTCCATTTAATTTCTATTAAAATGTTTCTTTATCTATTATTGATTATGATCCCAAAATTGTGAGGGAATTAGTAGATTCAGAGGATGGAAAGCTCTAGAAAGAGGCCATGGTTGATGAAATGGCATCTTTGCACAAAAATGAGGCTTGGGATCTAGTGGAGTTTCTGGATGAAAGGGAACCCGTTGGCAGTAAATGGGTGTTTGAAAATAAGACAAATGGATAAGGAAAGGTGGAGAAATACAAAGGTTGGTTGGTAGAAAATGGTTATTCCCAGGTGCTGGGAATTGATTTTGGTGATATTTTTTTCTCTTGTTCTGAAGGTAGCTTCTATTAGATTTATTTTATTTTTTGCTACTACTTTTGATTTTGAGGTAGAGCAGATGGATGTGAAGACAACATTTTCTCATGGGGATCCGGAAGAAGAGATGTACATGAAGCAACCTAAAGGCTTTGCAGTGAATGGTAAGAAAGAACTGGTATGCAAGTTAAAGAAGTCTTTTTATGGGTTAAAATAGTCACAAAGGATGTGGTATCAAAAATTTGATACATTTATATGGGGACTTGGCTTCACCAAAAGCAAAGAAGATCACTGTGTGTATTTTAAATTAATTGGTTACCATGTTTTTTATCTGGTCTTGTATGTGCATGTTATGTTGTTGATTGGAAATAACAAAGAAATTATCTAGGATTTGAAGACCTAGTTGTCCTCCAAATTCGACATGAAAGATCTTAGTGCTGTAAACTATATTTTGCGCATGGAAATTAACAGTGATCGGGAAAGAGGAAGCTCTGGCTAAACCAGAGGAAGTATATTGAGAGAATACTGTAGTGGTTTAATATGTAGGATAGTAAACCGGTGAATTTTCCTATTCTTGTAGGTGTAAAGTTATCTATTGAACAGTGTCCAAAGATACAAGAAGAGGGAGAGGAAATGTCCCATGTTCCATATATTAGTGTAGTCAGTAGCCTGATGTATGCGACGGTCTATATTAGACCAAATATTGTACATGCAGTGGGATTATTGAGCAAGATAATGTGAAAACCAGGGAACGAGCATTAAACAATAGTGAAGTGAGTTTTCAGGTATTTGCATGGTGCTAGCGATTATGGTTTTTGCTACAAAGGAAGAATAGGATTTGACCGAGTGTTGGATATCCGTGGCTTTGTTGATGAAAACTTAGTCAGAGCTCTGGATCAGAGAAAATCTTCAAGTGGGTATGTGTTTATCCTATTTGAAGGTGTAGTTAGTTGGATGTGTAAGAAATAATTTGTAGTGTCACTATCAACTACATAGGAGGAATACATGGCAACCACTCATGCAAGCAAGGAAGGAGTCTATTTTGCAGATATTGTGTTCAAGTGTGCGATTAGTACATGGAGCTATAAGAACATACTGTGATAGCCAAAGTGAAATTTTCTCGGTAAAGAATCTTGCCTACCATTCAGAGACACATTGATATTTAGTATCATTTTGTGAGGGATATGATCGAAGAAAAAAAGGTGTTGCTAGTAAAGGTGGAGACTTTGAGGAATACTGCAGATGCATTTACAAAATCTGTGAGCTGTGAGAATTTCTCTTGGTGTAGAGAAACAATGGGCATTGCAGGGCTGGATAAATGACTAAGATCTCCTATGGTCCCCTGTGGAAAGAAAACAATAAGTGGGAAACTGTTGCGTTGTGTTATATTCTTTCCACAACTATCTCCCCTAGTTAACTAGGGGGTTAGAGGAAGGGTCAAGCACCCACCTTGTTGCACAGCAGGGACGACAACCCCCCTGTATGGGGGGTTTGAGGGGGGTAGTTAGCCCTCCTCGACAAGGTTTAGGGCAGCTCCCCAGAGAATTTTTTTTGGACCCTATATTAGGTGGGTGAACCCATCTCTTGTTTTGTGTATGGTTTTTGCACATGGTTTTGGGCACAATGGTTTTCGGTCCATGGTATTGGATGCTTTGGTATGTATATACATGTATTGTAACATTGAAAGGAACATAATGAAAAATCAAGCTAGTAGCCCCAGTTTTCGGATCCAGGGGAAAATATTTGTGTATATGTGTTTTATGTATTATTCTCTCGCATTATTTATTGTCTGTGTTTTAGAATTTGCATGGAGGTAATTTCTATACGGGTTTAAAACCTGCAATATGAGGGGACCTTTCATAAGAATCCCTTTCCACGTATTCATAGGATACCTTTCTATTGATACGGTTAATGACTTCACTTTTCTCTAGTATGGCTGTCCTCCTTTTCCATACAAGGAATTTTCATGACCCAATGAGGTAATAGATCTCCTTACAAAAAAGAAGTCATTTTACCAAATTTGATTATAAAATGAAAGATACTTACTTGAAAAGTGAAGATTAAATCTTCAACGTGATCACTTTGATGGTGGATGAAGAATATGTATTAGTTCCACTTCTTCAATAAACATGATTTCTCCTTTTGTGATGTCAACACCTTTATATCTAGCTCTCTTTGTTGATGATGCTATTTTTTCTTCTTCCTCAAATGATCTTCTTCAAGGATAAGGAGAGGATACTTTCTTCAATGAGAGGGAGCCTTCCTTATAACTTTTGAAGATGGTGAAAATGCCTCCTAGCCTTCAAGATGCTTCGAGTTCTTCGATGGCAAATGAGTGTACGTCAAAACTGATTTTAGAGTTTTGACTTTCTCTAAGATGATGTGATCTAAGTCCTTCAAGTAATTCTCTTGGATGTTTATACTTTGGTCTACCTTGTATTGTAGATCTCTTTGACTTGATGAGCGTTTTTCTGGTCTTTTAATGATGACTTAGAGGATCTAAAACTTTTACTAGTGTAGACTACTTCTTAGATATATGGTTTCAATCTTCAACGTAGATCTTGAACTTTTTCTTTCATACCTTTATTGAAACCTTGAGTGTCTCTTTTATTAGATGCCCTTTCAATTTAGCTCTGATACCATGTTGAGAAATCTAGGGCATTATCATTAGCTTATTTCTCTTCTATTAGTGACTACTTGTGAATGTCTTTTACTTGTTTAGATTATGATCTTATTATTCTTAGTTTATTGGTGTTCTTATTCATCAAACAATAACTAATGCATGAACATAAATAGACAAGTGACACACAATGTAGGCTATGATCTAGGGCCAAATCCCCTCACTCTTTAAGATGGAAGCTTGCACAAATTATTATTATAGAGATTCCAATTGACGAATACTAATACAAAGGCCCTTGACCTATTGGCCACTCCAAGACCAATACACTAGTTCTCTATTTTTCTTCTTGACTCCTCTTCATCTTCAAACTTCTTCCAACTGAGATTGTCTATTCAACAAACTAAATATATATTAGGCATGTCAAAAGAACATGTCAATGTAAAGCCACCAAATTATGACCATTGTAGCAACATTGAAATGCAGTAATACATTACTGAGTAATAGCTCCTTGAAAGCACCTAAACTATGGCCTCTATATACCATTGAACTATGGTTTCTTGACCAACATGTGATCTACTAATGTCGCACCGAAATTCTACTCTTGAAGTTTGAATTTTTGTTCCTTTTCTTGTCATTAACACTATGATCTGAATTACACAGGTGAAGAAAACTTCTTAAATACTCACATAACTGTATCCATCACTCAAACAATGTGATTGTGTTTAGGGCATAGAAATAGTCACACTGATCTTAAATATAATATGAGCTTTTGTTCTTACGAATTCATAGATGACCCATATGAACTTCATCGTGTCATCATCTAAAATTCTCTCTATCTTTGTGTACCAAAAAATTGAGAGATATATCAAACTATTCTATGTGCTAATGTGAAAATCATTCACTCCTATTTATAGTGGATTTTCCCATATATTAAGTCGACATGACATTACAAATAGATGTGTCTCCATATAAGCTAAGCCAACATGAGTTTATTTTTTGTTTTGAGCCTGACTTCAAGAGTAGAACTAGTGCTTATCATTGGAGGGTTTTCTAGACATATTATAAACTCAAATATGCAGTTATATCCCCAAGAAGGGTTCTTCATACATGAAATAAACTCTTTGAATTTTAATGACAAACCCTAGGGCTCTTAATGGGAGCCATCTAACATAAAACCACTTTCTCATGAAACTAGTGAAGCACGACTTACAAAAAGAATTTCCTTTTCTTCATTACATCATTTATAAAAGTTAGAATTACATGTGATTATGAAAACTGAACCTAGTTACACTTTTCAAAACTAATATTGTCTTGTCTTGAGTGGATTTTAGATATAGTAATTCTATCATGCTATGGAAATATGATGAAGAAGGAAATGAAGAAGGAGAACAGGCTAGATGACACTTAAGGATCTAGGGTGAAAATATAATCATCATATACGAAGACCAAGAAACCCCGGGTATGATAAAAGATCATATATTAGGACTATATGAAGACTCTGTCTGATCCACAATCCTTTGGAGGGAAGGTACATAGAACACAAAAAATCTTTCATGAAGTTCAAATGCACCTCTTTGTTATGTGGAATTTTGCATCTACGGATAAATACAATTCCCTTAGGTGGGTAGCTATACCTAGAACAATAGATTTAAAGAGTTTAACCTTTTCCTATAGAAGATAAATAAGGCAAGGGACCTACTTGTTATCTTTCACTTCCATTTGTGTCTTGTGAATAGCTCTCGTCGCTCCTTCTTGATTTGAATCTGCTCAATAAGTACGTGCAATCATAAACACAGGATAAAAATCAATCAAAGCCAGAGATATATCTACTATAAGAAAATGGAATCGAAACAATTTACACATATAATCATCATAAATAAAGGCAAGAATATGGGAAAAGGTGTAAACAACTTTATTAAGTAGAAGGAAGAGTTACAGCAAAGAAGTCTGATCACATGTTATTCATTCAGCTTGAGTTCCATCCTTCGTCGCACCAAAAGCACAACACTCCAATAGCATAACAATACTTTCTTACAATATCAAACCTCACACCAATAGTATCTCCGTACAAATTCTCAAAGCCCATCCCCTGATCACTATGATGACTGCTCAATTTATATGGAAATGGAGATTGTTTTGTCATAAATTGGGCATTGAATGGATTTCAAATTTAGGAGTTAGTTTCCATGGAGGAAGGGATGAGAGGATAGGAGTCATTTGATTCATTCCCTATCCAATTTTGAGCTCATAGGAGAGGATAAGAGGTGGGAATCTTATAGAATGATCTAGAATGAAAGAATATTCCCAGAACCCTATGAAGATTTCACTCAATTGTGCCCAACGCAGTCAACGTGGGCCTAGGTGCTCTATAGAGCGGGCTTGAATGGGCCTAATTTCTCTACAGAGCACTTATCCCTGACCAAGGTTGCGATGGTCCCTCAAGGAGTCATTCCAGGATGTCTTCAGGCAAAGAAACTCTCAAAAAAGATGGCATTCAATGCAATGACTTTTCTAGGGCATGTAGGAAATGAATTAGGGGTTGATGAGCCCTAATAATATTGATCTGAATGATGGGAGTGATGTGCCCAAATAGACCTGTAATAGTTTCCCCCTAAAGCATGAATTCAAAAATGATAATGTCGAGTGATATGCTTTACAATGTGATGAGGAGGTTCTGATGCGGATGGTGACCTGCATGATTTACAATACATAATATCATGATATTTTGGATTTTTCATGAATCGCTGATGGAAGGCATACCCATTCTCAGCATATAAACTTTTCATTACATGTACATAAATCAAATAGTCGTCTAAAGATATAAACCCATGATAGGATGACCATCTGTGTAAAGCCATCCTATAGATGATTAATACTCTCCTGAAATCGTTGCTTTGATGGATGAAACTAGATCTGGGGTCTTCTATGGTGTTCAATTGTTGGCTCCAGTACAAGCCTAACAATATGAGTATGTGATTTGAAGTCGAACATGGGAAGACACTCTCTGATTAACAACCAATGATGTAAGTTGTTAACAAATGCGAGAGAAGTCACTAATAATGATAATGATCCTCAAGGCATTGCAGTACATTCTACATGGTGTGAATGAATTTTTTGATGTTGAACACTATACATAGTATTTCAGTCGAAGGCCAATGATGTCACCTATCACTGGAAGTGAGAAACTTTCCATTGATATATGCAAGCCTCAAGGTACTGGAAGGGTGTTTCTAAGTCAACTTCTTGGATAATGTGCTGATGTCGACAAGAAGCAACTCGTCACAGGAGGGCCTTGATGTATCCCACATCAACGACTCAAAATGAGTGTAAAGATTTTTTGAGATGGAATGTGACTAACGACAAAAGGTTCAAGAATAGCGGTCCTGAAAATGAAGGTTTATGAGTATTGCAAAGGATGAGTTTTACTGAGTGACTTCTCTTGAACATTTCGGTGACACTGAATGAATTGGTAGCATTGACCCAAAACCAATAGAAACTCATGGTTATCATGTGGATGGAATGAAGGTTCATTTATGAGATAAAGTGAAAGACATGACTGGTATTTTACGAGATCTAATGAAAGACTTGAATTGAAACTTTCTTCAGGGAACCTTGTTTCATTTTCTAATGAGCTTGACACAAGACAAGGAACTATGATATGATTCCTTGTTTGATTTTTTAACGAGCTTGACACAAGAAAAGGAACTATGCTCTGGGACCTATTTCATTTTTTAATGAGGTTAACACAATAACATAACTATCTTCATATTCCTTGTTTCATTTTTTAACGAGCTTGACACAAGACAAGGAACTATGCTCATACCATTTGTTTCATTTTTTAACGACATTGACAAAAGACCAGGAACTATCCTCATATTCCTTGTTTCATTTTTTTAACGAGATTGACACAAGACAAGGAACTATGCTCATATTCTTTGTTTCATTTTTTAACGAGCTTGACACAGGACAAGTAACTATGCTCATATTCCTTGTTTCCTTTTTCAACAAGGTTCACACAAGACCAGGAACTATCATCATATTAATTATTTTATTTTTTAACGAGGTTTACACAAGACAAGGAACTCTCCTCATGTTCCTTGATCACGACGCATAAGAGGTCATGACTTCCAAGAGGTTATCATCAGATGGGAGAACAATGCTTTGGAAGGGATATGTAGCAAGGAATTCATTAGAGAGATCTGGGTTCAATGCCCCTAGTACATAATGCACAACATCACGGAATTGATCGTCAGTTGACGTAGGCATGGAACGGGTTACCACATAATTGACCCATGGCAGGGAAGATACCATTGGTACAGAAAGACCATTTAAGGAAGATGGTTGAATGGAAGATATATTTGGACCAGGGAATGAAAGCTGGTCAATGGTGGCAATTATGCCTTCATGCAGGAAACACATCACTCAAAAGATTATTGAAACAATAGCTCCCATGGCATAAACATAGTCATGCCCAAGAAGTAACTTGTATTCTAAAGGGCTTTGGACTACCATCACATTGAGACAAAGAATTTTTCCTCCCAAAGTAATAGGCAACTGAGTAAGGATCCCTAATGGTTGACCGGTTCCTCTGTTAAAAGCCAACATATTCAGGGTAATAGGCATAAGTGGCAGCGAACCGAGCTCTTTCCAAGTAGAGGAGGATATGATACTCACTGATACACTTTCATCTATAATAATTCCATGTACAAGCATATTACAAACATGTACTATGATCTGGATAGGCACATAAGATGGAAGACGACATCCTACTAGTAGATTCCAATCAAAGGAAGTGACTGGACTACTTGGAGGGGGTACCGTAAGAACGAGATAATTACGCCCTTCAGTTACGAGAATGGGAGGATTTTCCTCCTGTCTTGATGGAACAGGAGAATTTCCCCCAAGCTCATTGGAATCTGAAGTAACAAAAAGAACTTGAGTGGTATCATACTCACTGTCAACGGGAAAGGTGCAATTAACTGAAGGTGAAATTGC